>JAUMHN010112372.1:0-24384 GCA_032360265.1 Heliamphora ciliata
AAATCTTGCAGCGATTTCTGCAATTTTCATAAAATACTAAATTACAGTTCACACCACTAAAGAACTGTAACTGCACTCCTAACCATAATCTTAAGACCAATTTGCATTGAACTCCTATTATTAAATACTTAACTCATCTACCCACGTTAAGATTCTCGATATCCGTCAATTTAAATTAATTACTAACAATTTAATTTAATCGGTATATTTAAAATTCTTTAAGCCCTTTTGCTTAACTTATTTGACCGTCGGATAATCAAATCTACCTGTAGCGTTTGGCCTGGTCAAAACTTATAAGTTTCCTTAAGAGGGTATCGTGAATCTCGAACAATCGAGACGCGGATTCCATCAATAATTAATATTCACCATATAATTAATACCGTTATCCAATTCACTAGGACTATAGACCTATAAAAGATCACACACTTTAATGAATCAAAACAACGAATATTAAATATATGCAAATAATAATTATTTCGGAATTAAGAGCATAAGCACCCATAATAACATTGAAGTGTGAATTAATTTATATAGTCAGTATAAAATTAATTTTTCCAATGTGATCATGTTCAATACAGACAAAGTGCATTAGCACAGCGAGTCAGAATAATAAACGACGCTAATAAACGACGCTACTATTTGTTCCTTGTAAGCAAGACAGCCATACTAAAATTCTGTGCTACAGTCGTACCGATGGTTTGTTCATTTTCATTGATACTGTAAATCAAATTTATATTCTGCAAGAACCTATAATTTGGTTTTCTTTGTGCAAGCCATACTCTACACACTAGATTAAATACTGTACAGAATAAAGAATAACCATCCAGAACATTAAAGAAATGATATTGCATACATTGCTTATTAAGATTCTCAAAAAATAAAAAATTTTTATTAAAATAAAATTAAATACTAAAACTAAATAAAATCTATGATTTTTAGTATACAACCTTGACACAAAATTGTTCAGGATATCGATTGGAGGGAAGGGAAGAGAAGGAAGGATCGACACTGAAATGGCTGGAAAGGGAGCAGACTGCTCAGGAACCCCCTCCTAGGGACCCTGGGAGTTCTCGGCAAACGATAAGGTCTCGATATCCACCCCCACCTTCACACAAGAAGTTGACGAGTCATGTAGTGACTGGGTAGGCAGATCCTTCCCCTTAACTAAGACCTTAGGCCTCTTCGAAAAAAGAGCCTCTTCCTCAGTCGTAGTCCTAAAGCATATTTTGGTGACCAATGCTTTATCTACTTTCGTCGACATGCCTGAAAGGTAAAAAATGGAACGTTTTAGCTCAATTTTTTTTTAACAGAAAAAAAAGAAAAAAAAATGGCGGGTGAGTGCTCACTAGGTACTGAGGGGACCAAGAGAAAAGCACTGAGCTTCTCAGGCGTGACTAGATGGGCACGAGTTCAATTCGGGAACACCCTGGCTTTCTGTGACGCCCCGTCTTACAGGTACGTCAGGACATACATAACTATAATTAAGGAAGATATTCTAGCAATGTATTCATAATTACATATGATAAATACTACATCATTAAAGGTTCAAAACTTGTTAAAAATATATAACGATTACAGTTATCCAGAGAATTTAACAAAAGTTACAATATGCCTGTGAAAACTGACAAAAGATCAAAAAGGAAGAAAATTCAAAAAGTTCTTCTCAAAAAGGTTCAGAACTAATTCCTGCCACTCACCCCGTTCCTCGAAATCTTCTTCCCTTACGAGCACACCCTTCTTAAAAAGTTCTTCTTCTTCACCTGTGGCACGAATTCCATGAGTCAAAGTCCAGAAGTAAATTTTCTAAACCTTCTAACAAACTTACAATAAAATATCCTACAATACATATCGTATAACATCTAATACAATTTAAATCCAAGGAGATAGACAAATTTAACATTTATAGCAAGGTGAGCATATATAAAAACGATTATACAGGTGCGTGATGCAAATGAATACGATACAAATACCCAACCCGACATACATCCAAAACCATAACATGAATTTCACGTCAAAAATTACAAAGTAGACTTTATGGGAATCTGATCACTAAATTTATTCTCGGCTCGTTGCGAAAGATAAACGCTCACCTTAACTTCATGCCTCAGCCGTTTTACTCAATGGCAACGGCGTGGGGTAACCAGTTACATCCTTATTCCAAACCCTCCATCCTTATTCCAAATCCTCTTGCCAAATTATATGCGCACAAAACCCACCTTAAGAACAAGAATGCTCGTTTGGCGTCAACCTAAAATCCAAATTACCGAAATTAATAAGGCTAGCGACAAACCCATGGTGCCCTACTCCTTTTCATAATAAACCCCTTTCTCATAATAACAACTTCCCAAATCAATTTCAAAATTGGTAACAAGAGACGCCCTAGATTGAAGATCACAAAAGAATGATTTCTACACAACCCAACCCAACCCACAATGACAGGTACAAAAGGGACTCCAATAAACCAAGATGGAAGTGTGGTAATGCTCATGGTGTGCAACATGCTTCTCGTGTACAACTAATTATAGCATAGCATCTAAGTATGTTATAACATAAGGTACAACTCACTAAAGTATAGAGTACAAGTATATGAAGTATAAGCTATAATTTATGTGACTTGGATTCAACCTATTGGCAAGTTTTCTATTTGTAAAATTGTCAATTTCATACACCAATCACACACATAATTTATTTGAAGTCCATTTATTCAAGTCCCATAATGTGACATGCTACTATACACTTAGCCAAATTTAAATAAATGTTCAAGCATCAAATTTAAAGTTATAACATTGTTTTGAGGTATCTAGACATGGAGTTAATTTATAATTTTTGAGCACCGATTAGATAAAAATATTTTTTATAACTTTCATGTTTAACACTAAGGTCAGATCCTAGGAAAAATGGTCTTTTATTTTAATTAAGAGAAAACTATTCAGCACTTTACTGAGAAAAGTGCAGAATTTGGGCCTCTGCCAGCCTCAATTTTGGGGCATCAATTCAAGGGTTATGGGTCTGATTGTTAGGGACGTTTTAGCTTATGGTGTCTCCTACAAGTTTCATATTTTTTGCTAAGACTAGTTGTTTGGAACAAATTGTTGATTTTAGCCAATTAATAAAATGGGGTCAGTCAACATAAAAAGGTACAGCAAAACCGATTTTTAACAGAGTAAGCACAAGACCTTTGGGGGACCATTCGAGGGTATTTTGGGCTGATTTTTTGTCAGTATCTAGTTTAATATGTTATTTACATTTTTCATAAAAACCACTTTTGGATTTAGCCATTAAAAACATAGGTTTTTAGTCCCACAATAACATGTGACAGAGAGCTCTTTCAGTCACTAATCCACAATAGAGACTTTGGAAAGCGTTTTGACCTATCCAGACTTCATATGTTTTGCTCCTTTTTGGTGGACAATAAGCTAAACAGGTTATCTACAAGTTTTATGTTTTGACCTAAACTAGGTTCTCACTCTAACCTAGATTTTTTATATCTGTATTATAGAGTGGTCAAAATCTAACACTCTTTGGTAAAAATTGTGTATCTAGAATTCTACCCAACAAAATTACTTCAAATCAATTTTGAATGAAAGAGAACCTAAAAATCTAGGTCTGGACATAAAAATCACATTTAAATTATTTTTATACAATTAGTTATGATGGTTTAAAGTTTGTGGCAGAAAGTTAATATGCCCAGAAAATCATGTTATTTAGGGTTTCGATAACTTAGCTCATGATGTGTTTAAATTTAACGTATTTTCTTTGCATACAAGCAATGTATTCATACATACCAAAGTTCCAAAGCCTATTCAAGACTTTAAACTCAAAAAACTTACATACAAATACATACAACACTAGATCTCATATGAACAGCCCCTAATCTATTCGCACTACGCCTTTTTGAGTGAAATCTTATTTCTTATTCTTAGGGTTGTTTATAGAGATGGATTAAGAGTTATTTTGTGAGAGAATGACAGGTAGTTTAAGGAATTTATATACTTGTTTGATGCTCTTAGCTAGGGAAGGGTGGATGGACTTAGCTTTGTAGTACACTCCTTGGTCCTTCTTAACTTCTTCTTCTTTCTTCCTTGCTTCTTCTCTCCTTCTCTTAGGAACACTTAGAGAATTTTTGGTTGCTCTCCCTCACTCTCTCTTAGCCGAAATATAGGAGGAGAATGGGTGATATAGTGGTATTGTTAGAGCAAAATTATTGGAGAGGCTCATAATTATAGTGTAAGAAATTTTGTATTTTTCTAAAATCCCATTGGCTGCATGAGAGGTGTGTTACTTTTTAGATATGTACATATCAGATATGGCAGCAACGGTTTCAGTTGGGGCTGTTTGGGGGGCCTCAAAAGCTGATTTTGTATTAATGTGAGATTTAATTGTGTTTTGATACTATTTTGTGCAAAAAAATGCATAAAATATTAATTTTGTATATTTTTTTGATATCTTATCCTACTAAAACCTATTATATTAATGTGTTAATGATTAATTTAGTTTTCCCATGAATTATTATAATTTTATAGCAATTAATTAAATAGGTTTAAGCTTTTTAAGTCAATTTAAGCTTATTTGACAAGAATTGACTTTTTGACTTATTTATTGTGTGAAAACTTTAAATAATAATTTGTTCACTTTTGTTAATCTATATTATTATATTATTATGTCTATTATTTGTATAAAACGTCTTGGATCATAATAATGCGTAATTTATACAATTTTTCCTCATTTTTAAGCTTAAAAAGGTAAAAAATAACTTTTTGTGCACAAATCCCAAGGTGGCCGGTCATGCAAGGGTATTTTTGTTATTTTTATTGCTATTTTATCTTTTATTATTTAATTGTATCTAAATATCTGATTTTGGATGTCCATGTGTCAAAATTTAAATTTTTAAGACTTTTTACTTATGAGAGACTAAATGGTCATTTTACCCTAATTACAAAATTTTTTTATTTTTAACTTTATATTTTATATTATTTACTTAATTTAGGCTATCCTGAGACTTTTCTGAGTATTTAACCTTCTCTTCTGAGGATTTGACCTCTTTAGGGTTTTCTAGGTTAAATTAGGTTTTCGGGTTAATTAGGATTTTTCTTATTCATGCAGCGATCTAAGATCTTGTTGTTTATCTGTCGCTAATACTAGGATTTGAACTAGGTTGTTACAATCTACCCCATAAAATAAATTTCTTCCTCGAAATTTCATATCGTACCTTAATCAGCGAACAATTGGGGATGGCCTGTCCTCATAGCTTCTTTCCGTTCCCATGTCGATTCTTCAATCCCATTGTGCTTCCAAAGAACTCGAATGAGCGGAATGGTTTTACCTCTAAGAATATTGCCTCGTTGGTCGATAATCCTTACTGGTTGTTATTCGAATGTGATATTTTCATCAACATAGAGTTCCCTCCAGTCCAGAATGTGGGTAAGATCAGGTTCATACTTCCTCAGCATCGACACATGGAAAATATTATGAACGCTGGCGAGTTGCAGTTGTAGAGCCAAATGATATGCCACTTCCCCAACCTTATCCAGAACCTCGAACGGCCCGATGTATTTTGGGGCTAGCTTCCCTTTTTGGCCGAAGCGTATCACCCATGTTCGTGGTTGAATCTTCAAGAATACATGATCTCCTACTTCAAATCGTAGCAGCCTTCGTCGTTGATCTGCATAGCTCATTTTTCTGCGCTGTGTGGTGGCTATTCATTGCTGAATGAGTCGGATCTTCTTGGTAGTATCTTGTACTAGGTCAGGTCCAAGAAGTGCATTTTCTCCTGCTTCAGTCCAACAAGTCGACCAACGGCAGTCTTCCATAGAGGGCTTCATATGGCGGCATGCCAATGCTGGATTGATAGCTGTTATTGTAAGCAAACTTGATCAATGGTAAGTGTTTCTCCCAATGTCCTTTGAAGTCCATGACGCAGGCTCGAAGCATGTCATCCAGTGTCTGAATTGTACATTCAGATTGCCTATTAGTCAACGGGTGAAAGGCAGTGCTGAAGCAAAGCTCCGTACCTAAGGAAGTTTGCAAACTTTGCTAGAATCGTGAGATGAAATGTGGATCTCGATTTGACACAATAGATAGTGGAATTCCATGAAGACGTACAATTTTTCGAATGTACTTCTTGCTCACGGTTTCTAGCTTTGCAGAAGTTCGAACTGGTAGGAAATGTGCTAATTTGGTGAGAGGATCTACGATTACCCAGATAGAGTCGTGTCCTGCTGGCGACCTTGGTAGTCTAGAGACAAAGTCCATAGTGACGTAGTCCCATTTCTACTGTGGTTTCTCCAGGGGTTGGAGGGTCCCACCTGGTCTTTGGTGCTTGGCTTTTACCTGCTGACAGGTAAGGCTTTTGGTTACGAAACTTGCTATATCCTTCTTCATGCCATCCCACCAATAGTGCCTCTTCAGATCATAATACATCTTTGTCTCTCCGGGGTGGAAAGCAAAAAGTGACTGGTGGTGCTCCTTTAGGATGTCTCCGCTCAAATTCTCGACATTTGGTATGAAAAGTGGTCTTAGGTATGTCAACTACCAGTGTTTGTTAACTACCCATCATGGCTTTGATTCCTCCCCAATCAGATGCTTTCGAATAAATTCGGACTCCTAGTCGTACCTTTAGGCTTCCACGATCCGCTAACGAAGATTTGTTGTTGCCACTGTTAGGCAAAAATAGTTTCCATTCTCTTGATGCTATACAAGCTATCGCGCTACTCATCTTCTGGCTAAGGGCGTCGGCCACCACAATAGCCTTGCCCGGGTGATAGGCCAATGTGAGCTGATAGTGTTCTAAATACTCCATCCAGCGGCGTTGTCTCATATTAAGATCCTTTTGGGTGAATAGATATTTCAAACTTTTATAATCGGTAAAAAGCTCAAACCGTTCTCCATATAGATAATGCCTCCATAACTTTAGCGCGAACACCACTACTGGAAGCTCCAGGTCGTGAATAGGGTAATCCTGCTCATGAGGTTTCAATTGCCTTGATCCGTAAGCTACCACCTTACCACTCTGCATTAGTACACATCCTAGATCATCTTTTGACGCATCACAATACACCGTGTACCCAACTTCTCGTTCAAGTATGATCACGATTGGGGCACTGGTCAATCTTTTCTTGAGCTCTTGAAAAATGGTTTCACACTTATCATTCCACTCAAACGTCACCCCTTTCTGCATTAATCTGTTCATTGGGCATGCCAGTTTTGAGAAATCTTGGATAAATCTTCGATAATACCCTGTTAGCCCAAGGAAACTACAAACTTCAAAAATATTTCGAGGTGGCTTCCACTCCCAAACAGCTTCTACCTTGGCAAGATCCACAACTATTCCTTCCTTAGACACTACATGTCTCAGAAATTTTACTTCGCGTAACCAGAATTCACACTTGCTCGCCTTAGCAAAGAGTTGCGAATCTCTCAACGTCTGCAAGACAATTCTTAGATGCTGCTCATGTTCTTCCTCAGATCTGAAGTATACTAGGATGTCGTCTACGAAGACTACTACGAACTGGTCGAGGTAGGGCTGAAAGAGTTTATTCATCAAACTAATGAAAACTCCTGGGGCATTGGTTAAACCAAAGGGCATGACTACAAATTCATAATGTCCGTATCGTGTTCTGAAGGAAGTCTTTGGTATATCCTTCTGCTTGACTCGAAGCTGGTGGTATCCGGAGCAAAGATCAATCTTTGAGAAACAAGTTGATCCTCGCAATTGGTCGAAGAGATCATTGATACGGGGCAGGGGGTATTGATTCTTGATCGTTACCTTGTTCAGCAGACGGTAGTCGATACAGAGACGCAAGGTTCCATCCTTTTTCTTGGCGAATAATGTTGGCGCTCCCCATTGTGATGTACTAGGGCGAATAAAACCTTTGCTGAGCAGTTCTTAAAGCTGATTCTTTAACTCATTTAGATCGGCGGGAGCCATTCGGTGGGCTGTGATTGAAATTGGTGCGGTTCCAGACTGAAGCTCTATCGACAACTCAATCTCACGACCCGGGGGTAATCCAGGTAGTTCTTTTGGGAATACATTTTCGTATTCGCACACGACTCGGGGTAACTCGAGGGTTGACGAGACGTTTATACTAGCAAGCAGATATGTTAATCTCCCTACGAAGTTATTCGATTTCCAGTCCTTCGCACTACTTGGGGTTAAGATCTCGCGTCGTTCTCCTTGAATTCGTATAGTAGTGCCATCTTTCGCTTGTGCCCATATCTTCTTTTGCCGGCAGTCAATGATAGCACGGTGCCTCGATAGCCAATCCATTCCGAGGATCACGTTGTAGCCATTGAAATCCATGACTCGTAGGTCACATGTCAAAAGGGTTTTGGTTATTCGCAACGCGCATACTTTATAGATAGAGTCTACTCGGGTTTAATTTCCTAAGGGTATGACGACACTTAGGGTTTGATCCAATGCCTCGGGTCTCAGGAGCAAGGACTTCGTACAGGCTAGAGATATAAAAGAGTGGGATGCTCCAGAATCAAACAGTAATTTTACAAAGGTATTGAATAATACAAACATACCTTGTATAACTTGGGTGTTTTCCATTTTTTCTTTCTGCAGCGCAAAGATGTGTCCTCCTATCGGTCGATTTCTATTGTAGTTCTTGGGATTTCTAGTCTTCAATCTGCTGCCCAAGCCTCCTTGGGGCCGCTGATTTTTGTTGAGCGTAGGCATTCCCCTTCCACTTTACTGTTGAGTAACTAGCCTGGTGACCTGGACTTATTGTGGGTACCTAGGCTGCTGGTTTTGCGGCTACCTCCACTATTGAGGTTGATTGCTCAAAATTCCCTACCTTAGACGCGGGCACTTATACCTCTTATGTCCTGGTCGGTTGCATTCAAAGCATACCACGGATGTCGCAAGGGGGTCCTTTGGTCATCCTTGTCGGTACTTCTGGTGATACGACTTCTTAGGGATAAACATTTGGTTGTTCCTTACCGGTCCTCCAGAGCTAGTACTTCCTCTCTTCTGGTTCTATGTCTTCCTTGAGTCTGCTTACTCTATCTCGGCTAACAAGGCTACGCATACCACCTGTGTGTAAGTGGGAAGCTGCAAGCAAATCACCCTTGCCCGGAGGGATGGCTCCAAGCCCCATTCGATCTTTCGCGCCTTCGATTCCTTGTCCGGTACGATGGTTGTGGCAAAACAACTCAATTCCTCGAAACGATTCACATATTGTGTCATGGCCATTGACCCTTGTTTATGTTCCAAAAGTTTCCAAATTTGCCTTTGACAGAATGGGGTAGGGAAATATTTTTTCAAAATAAACTTTCAAACTGTTCCCATGTTAGAGTTCTTACTTTCTGGGTGTTCTTGACCAAAGTCCACCAATGATCGGCTTCTCCCTCCAGCAAGTGTCCAGATAAAGCCACTCGATCGGCCTCATCTTAAGCTCCCATTGAGTTAAATAATTTCTTGACTACTCTCAGCCATTCTTCTGCCTCCCTCGGCTCTACTCCTCCTCGAAATGTCGGGGCTCACTGCCTTCCTAGTTTCAACAGAAACCAAGCTCGGTCACGTACATGTGGGCGGTTAATGCTAGCGGCCAATTCCCGTAACACATGAGCTAATCCTGGTACCTCATCGTCTGTAGGCCCATTTGCTTGTCAGTTGTTAGGTCTTCTACCCGCCATTCTAAAATAAAAGAAGAAGAGTGTTATGATTCTGAGAGTTATTTTAGTTCTTGATTATTTGTTATGTTTTGGGATTTTGTAGAGTTAGGTTAAAGTTTACAGAACTACTTATAAAGACTTCGACATTAAAAATTACATTTCATTTCAACTCATAGTCAATACAAGTTTGTCAAAAGTTCACACAGTACATATACAATCTTCGAGTTAAAGAGAAAAGTACAAGACCAACGTGCTAAAACCTAAACGAACAAATGTGGGTAAAAGTGGCGGATGATTGCTTCGTGCTCCCAGGTCACTTCGATAATGTTGTAGCAGCGCCACTGTATCTCGACATGCCAGGTGTTGGTTCGCCCCATTTACATTCTATTGGTTACGGTAGTCGGAGTCTCTCGATATGTCTCGGGATCGTCAAAATTGATGGCTGGGTCACGCGGGTCGATAATTCCTCTCTCGTCTGATGGCCTTCGATGCTGCATCCATCTTATAATTAACATGTCCCCCAATCGCGCCTTGAATTCTAGAGGAAATTTTAGGCGGTAGAGTTTTCGGCTGCATTTCTTGATCACACGTAAGGGTCCCATGTAACGCAAAAAAGCCTCTGGTTTTCTCCACACACATGTGTTCTGGGAAAATTCTGGTGTACACCCAATCCCCCACATTGTAACCCTAGCATTCCGGGCGACCGTGGTAGATGGCGGTATTCACAGTCTCGTCTTCATCGAACTCTGGCAGAGGTGCCTCAAGCTGATCGCATGGGAAGGCAATCACCACCTCTTTTTCTTCGTCATCGTCGTCCTCGTACTCATCATCGTCATCATCATTGTCATCGGCATCAAAATTTTCCTCGGTCGCTTCGTCATCCGCCTCTATCTCATCACCTTCATCTTTTGGGTTGGCCTGCCATTCCTCTGGGAAAACCCAAGCTAAAGGGACGGCGTCAATAGGATCTTGTTCCTCTATGGGTATCTCCTCCGGATCCTCTTCTGGATCTTCTTCGAGATCTGGGTCTTCTGGTTTCCGTGCTGCCCATGGTTCCACAGCCAGCTCTGCATCAGACACCATCTTAAAGAAAGAAAGATAGAGAAAATTCTAAGGTAAAAATTTTATGTTGTTAAAATTATATGTGATAAATTAATAGTACAAACATTCTACAGAGTTTTTACACTACAGAACTCGTAATCTCCCATCTCCCAAGGTCTGAAGGTTCACTAAATCTAAGCTCTGATACCAACTGTGACGCCCCGTCTTACGGGTATGTCGGGACATAAATAACTATAATTAAGGGAGATATTCCAGCCATGCTATCATAATTATATATGATAAATACTACATCATTAAAGGTTTAGAACTTGTTCAAAATATATAACAATTATAGTCATCTAGAGAATTTAACAAAAGTTACAATATGCTCGTGGAAACTGACAAAAGATAAAAAAGGAAGAAAATTCAAATTCTTCAAATGGCATTGTTGGGATCGGCTAGCTCCTGCCACCCACCCCGTTCCTCGAAATCTTCTTCCCTTACGAGCACACCCTCCTCAAAAAGTTCTTCTTCTTCACCTGTGGCACGAATGCTATGAGCCAAAACCCAGAAAAAAATTCCCCAAACCTTCTAAGAAACTCACAATAAAATATCCTACAATACATATCGTATAACACCCAATACAATTTAAAGCTAAGGAGACAGACAAATGTAACACTTACGGCAGGGTGAGCATATATAAAAATAATTGTACAGGTGCGTGATGCAAATGAATGCGAAGCAAATGCCTAACCCGACATACATCCAAAACCAAAACATGAATTTCACGCTGAGAATTACAGAGTAGACTTTATGAGAATATGATCATCAAACTTATTCTCGCCTCGTTGCGAAAGGTAAACGCTCGCCTTGGCTTCATGCCTCGGTCGTTTTATTTAATGGAAACGGCATTGGGTAGCCAGTTACATCCTTATTCCAAACCCTCCATCCTTATTCCAAATCCTCTGGCCAAATTATATGCGCACAAAACCCACCTTAAAAATAAGAATGCTCATTTGGCGTCAACCCAAGGTCTAAATTACCAAAATTAAAAAGGCTAGTGACGAACCTATGGTGCCTTACTCCGTTTCGTAATAAACTCCTTTTTCATAACAACTTCCCAAATCAATTTCAAAATTGGCAACTAGGGACACCCCAGATTCAAGATCACAAAAGAATAATTTTCACACAGCCCAACCCACAATGACAGGTATAAAAGGGACTTCGATAAACTAAGATGCAAATGTAGTAATGCTCATGGTGTGCAACATGCTTCTCGTATACAACTAATTATAGCATAACATCTAAACATGGTATAGCACAAGGTACAACTCACTAAAGCATAGAGTACAAGTATACGAAGTATAAGCTATAATTTATGTGACTTAGATTCAACCTATTGGCATGTTTTCTATTAATCAAATTGTCAACTTCATACACCAATTACATACATAATTTATTTGAAGTCTATATATTCAAGTCCCACAATGTGGCATGCCACTAATACACTTAGCCAAATTTAAGTAAATGTTCAAGCGACAAATTTAAAGTTATAACAGTGTTTTGAGGTACCTAGACATACAGTTAATTTTTGTATTTTGAACACCAATTAGATAAAAATATTTTCTACAATTTTCATGTTTAATACTAAGATCAGATTATAGGGAAAAAAGGTCTTTTATTTTAATTAAGAGAAAACTATTCAGCACTTTACTGAGAAAAGTGCAGAATTTGGGCCTCTGTCGACCTCAATTTTGGGGCATCAATTCAAGGGTTATGGGTCTGATTGTTAGGGAGGTTTTAGTTTATGGTGTCTCCTACAAGTTTTATATTTTGTGCTAAGACTAGTAGTTTGGAACAAATTGATGATTTTAGCCAATTTATAAAATGGGGTCAGTCAGCATAAAAAGGTACAGCAGATCCGATTTTTAACAGAGTAAGCACAAGACCTTTGGGGGACCATTCAAGGGTATTTTGGGCTGATTTTTTGTTAGTATCTAGTTTAATATGTTAGCTACAGTTTTAATGAAAACCACTTTTAGATTTGGCAATTAAAAATATAGGTTTTTGGTCCCACAAAAACATGTGACAGAGAGCTCTTTCAGTCACTGATCCACAATAGTGACTTTGGAAAGGGTTTTGACCTATCAAGACTTCATATATTTGGCTCATTTGTTGCGGACCATAAGATACACATGTTATCGACAAGTTTTATGTTTTGACCTAAGTTCGGTTCTCACTCTAACTTAGGATTTTTATGTCTACATTATAGATTGATCAAAATCTAACACTCTTTGGTAAAAATTGTGTATCTAGAGTTCTACTGAACGAAATCACTTTAAACTAATTTCGTATGAAAGAGAACCTAAAAAGTTAGGTCTGGACAACAAAATCACATTTAGATCATTTTATTACAATTAGTTATGGTAGTTTAATGTTCGTGGCAGAAAATTAATATGTCCAGAAAATCATGCAATTTAGGGTTTCAGTAATTTAACTCATGATATGTTTAAATTTAATGTATTTTCTTTGCATGCATGTAATTTATTCACACATACCAAAGTTTCAGAGCCAATTCAAACCATTAAACTTAAAAACACTTATATGCAAACACATACAACACTAGATCTCATATGAACAGTCCATAATCTATTCGCACGGCGCTTTTTTGAGTGAAATCTTGTTTCTTATTCTTAGGGTTGTTTATATAGATGGATTGAGGGTTATTTTATGATAGAATGGAATATAGTTTAAGAAATTTACTTACTTGTCTGATGCACGTAGATAGGGAAGGGTGGATGAACTTAGCTTTTTAGTACACTCATTGGTCCTTCTTAGCTTCTTCTTCTTTCTTCTTTCCTTCTTCTCTCCTTCTTTTCTTGGGAACACTTAGAGAATTTTCTGTTGCTCTCCCTCACCCTCTTGGCGGAAATATAGGAGGAGAATGGGTGATATAGTGGTATTTTTATAGCAAAATTGTTGGTGAGGCTCATAATTATGGTGTAAGAAATTTTGCATTTTCCTAAAATTCCATTGGTTGCATGAGAGGTGTGTTGCTTTTGGGATATGTACATATCAGATATGGTAACAAGGGTTTCAGCTGGGGCTGTTTTGGGGGCCTCAAAAGCTGATTTTGTATTAATTTGAGATTTAAATTGTGTTTTTGTACCATTTTCTGCAAGAAAATGCATAACATTTTAATTTTGTGTACCTTTTTGATATCTTGTCCTATTAAAACCTATTACATTAATGTGTTTATGATTAATTTAGTTTTTTCATGAATTATCATAATTTTTATAGCAATTAATTAAATGAGTATAAACTTTTAAGTCAATTAAGTTTGTTTGACAAAAATTGACTTTTTGACTTATTTATTGTGTAGAAACTTTAAATAATAATTTGTTTACTTTTGTTAACCTATATTATTATATTATTATGTGTATTACTTGTATAAAAAAAATCTTAGATTATAATAATGTTTAATTTACATAATTTTTTCTCATTTTTAAGCTTAAAAATGCAAAAAATAACTTTTTGTGCACAACTCCTAAGGTGGCCGGCCATGCAACGGTATTTTAGTTATTTTCATTGTTATTTTGTCTTTTATTATTTAATTGTATCTAAATATCTTATTTTAGGTGTCCATATGTCAAAACTTGATTTTTAAGACTTTTTTGCTATACTAGAGGTAAAATAGTTATTTTACCCTAATTATGAGAATTTTTGATTGTTAACCTTGTATTTTATATTATTTACTTAATTTAGGTTGTCCCGAGACTTTTTTGAGTATTTAAGCTTCTCTTCAGAGGATTTGGCCTCTTTAGGGTTTTCTAGGTTAAATTAGGGTTTCGGGTTAATTAGAGTTTCTCTTATTCATGCAACGATCTAAAATCTCGTTGTCTATCCTTCACTAATACTAGAGTTTGAACCGGGTTGTTACACTATCTCCACTCGGTCTTTAGCCGTCAAGTCAATCTCAACTTCAAAGGAAATGCTCTGAGGGTCAACCCATATTTTTTTTGGATCATAAGGACGTTGGGACCTGCTTCTTCCCAACTCTAGAGTACCCATTTGTGATGCCCCATCCTCCAGACAGGTCGAGACATACATAAATATAGATAAAGAAAATATTCTAATCATTCATTCATATTTATATATCATAAATATTACATCATTAAGAGTTCTGAACTGTTCAAAAGCATATAACGATAATAGTTTCACCAAGAAATTTCAAAATTACAACAAGCACGAAAAAACTAAATAGAAATAACAAAAGCAGATGACTGGAATCTTCAACAAGTGTCGTCGGGATTCTTCTGCTCCCTGAACTCATCCTGCCCTTCAAATTCTTCTTCTCCCTCTTGGATGACTTCCTCCAAGAACTCCTCATCACCTATGGCACGAATGCCATGAGTTAAGGCCTAGAAGCAAAACACTCTAATCTTCTAACTAATCTCACGGCACAAAATTTACCACGACGCATATCATATAACACCCAATACAGTTTATAATTAAGGAGACGGACAAATTAATGGCAGGATAATAGATAAGTCAATAAGAATGCATATATGAGATGCCATGTATAAAATGCAGATGCCCAACCCAACATGAACCCAGATAATAACAGGGATTCCCAATCGGGAATCACCAGAGTAGACTTTCACGAGTATTTGATCACCAAAGCAATCATCGCGCCTCGTTGCGAATAGTAAATGCATCGCTAGGCTTCATGCCATAGCTGTTTTACACAATGGCAATGGCGTGGGGTCCGCGCCACTTTGGGATTTATTGTCACTGCCTGCAGGGAATTATTGTCATTGCTTCAAGACTTATTGTCATTGCCTCAGGACTTATTGTCATTGCCTTAGGGACTTATTGTCACTGTCCTTCGGAACTTATTACGGAGTCACCCACCTCAAAACTCGTGATGCCTTCGCTGGTGTCAACTCAAAAGTTCAAGCTATCGAAATCAAAATGCTAGCGACGAAACCATGGTGCCCAACAATATCTGTAAATCATTTCAAACACCAGGGACGCTCTCAGGGTGTATAAGCTAAAATCATTTCAAACACCGGGGACAAACCCAGGGTGTATAAACAAAAACATATTTGAAAATGGCAACCAAGGACACCCTAGACTTAGAATCAAGAACTACAATCTCAACATAACACATCCCGATTATAAATCAATCAATCGAATTTCGAGTGGTACCATTAGGTTCCCATACATTAGGTTCCCATACACTAATGTTCCCGATCACGGTGGCGTATAGCGGGCGTTCGGCTCAAGACGTGATATGACTCAGGACGTAATACGGCTCAGAACGTACATGGCCCAAAGCCATTCATATCCATACAATAATCTGAATGGCACCATTATGTTCCCGTACATCAGCATTCCAGATCACTACAGCATATAGTGGCAGTTCAACTCAAGATGTGATACGGCTCAAGACGTAACACGGCTCAGGATGCATATGACTCATTGTCAACACCCCATCAACTAGGATTCACTGACCAACATATAAAGGTTCGCCTACCCCTACATCAACCATATCAAGATACAACTTAAAAACATACAAGGGGTAATCCACAAGATGTCTCCAGTGCCACAATCACAATGCTTATGGTATAACAACTTATATTCTGAAGCACAACTAATAATGGAATGCGTTCTAATCATCATACATTCACAAATAAATACTAATCAACTAATCATCATATAAAACTTGCGTCTCACAGCAAAGGATACTCAAATCACACGTAGCAATCATAAGTCCAAATTCGAGTATTAAATTAAAAGGATCGACAGTGTTTTAGGGTATTTAGACTTGGAATCAAGTTATGATTTTTAAATATCATTTAGATAAAAATATTTCCTATAACTCTTGTGTTTAACACCAAGGCCAAAAGCTAAGGCAAAATGGTGAACAAAACATCTTAAGTAAAAATGGTTCAACACTTTTCTCAAGATTTTACCAAACATATGCTTCTGTTGGTTTTGGTTTTGGGATAACAGATCAAGTCCAAATGAGTCCATTTTTGAGTATGTTCTAAATCAACATGTCCCCTACATGTTACATGTTTAGAGCTAAGAGTAGTTGTTTGGAACAAATTATATGTTTTGGCCATTTTAGAAAATAGGTTTTTTTATCCGCCAAAACTCAGCAGAGCTGGTTTTGTACCGAAGGCTTGAAACAGTTTTGGGGTATCATTCCAAGGCTCTAAAGTCTGATTTTTAGACAACAAGCACTTCAATATGTTAGCTATAATATTCATATAGACCACTTTTGAAATAGGTCACTAAAAATAGGGATTTTGGCCTATATAAAAATATCTGACAGAAGTATCCCTTGAGAGCTGAAACTCAACAGAGAGTTTCAATGGAGTTTTGACCTATGAAAACTCAATATTTTGTGCTCCTTTTTGGTGAGTAGATAGATATACATGTTATCTACGACTTTCATGTTTTAACTAAAATTTGGATCTCACTTTAAAGTAGGGTTTCCAAGTCGGTATTATTGACTGGTCGAAAAATAACATATTTTGGTAAAATTGTAATATCTCGAGTTCTATTTATGTAAATGCATTGAAACTAAATTTGGATGAAAGATAACACAAATATCTAAATCTGGACATAAGAAACATGCTTAGATCAATTTTCTACATTGAGTTATGGTGTTCCAAAGTTCAGGACAGAAATATCTATGTTCTCAAAAATCAAGTCGCTTAGGGTTCAAGTCTTCTACTTATGTCATGTCAAGTTTCTTTTCCATTTCTTTGCATACGTGTATTTTATACATTAATATCAAGGGTCCAGCACACTTAGAAGTCATGAAAGTCAAAGATAACAACATACAATAACATATCATATCACCCATAAACATAATAGCCCCAAATTTCCAACTACGACGACTTTTCAGTTTTATTTCGGTTCTTGATTCTTAGAGTGTTTAAAGGGATGTGTTGGGGAATATTTTGAGAGCTATTAGACATAAGGTTTAGAGGATTTACTTACTTGTTCGAGAGCTCAAAGGAGGGTGGAGGATGGAGGATGGATTTGGACTTAGCTTTCGAAAATCTCCTTGATTCCTTCTTTTTTCTTTCTTTTTCACTCTCAAACTCACATGAACACTTAAGGGCAAGAGGTCTGGTTTTTCTCCCTCTCTTGCACGAAAATATCAGGGGAAAAGAAGGTGTTTCGGCTTAGTTTATATAGGCAAGGGCTAGGGAACATGGAGGGGACAAAAGATTAATTAAGAGTACTTTCTTCTCCTTTTTTCCTTACATATCACATCAGTTCATTTAATTTGGTTCAAGTTTTGAGTGAACAAATCAGATATGGGGAAGGAAATTATAACTAGGGGACTGTTTGGGGGACAAAAACATGACATTACATCAATCAAGGGGCTTTGCATTGGTTTTTGTGCCATTTTGTGCAAGAAAATGCGTTAAAAGTTAATTTGATGTATCTTTTTGGTGTCTTTTCCTACTGAGACCTATTATTTTAATATGTTTATGATAAATATAGTATTTTTATGTATTATCATAGTTTTCATTGCAATTGAATAAATAGATGTAGTCTTTTAAGCCAAATTAAGCTATTTTGGCAATATATGACTTTTTGACTTATTTTGTTATGCATGAACTTCAATAATGATTTGTTTACTTTTGTTAACCTATAACATCATATTATTATGTATATTACTTGTTCAACAAGTATTGAATCATCATAAGACTTAATTTAATACCTTTCTCATCATTTTAAGCTAAAAAAAACTAAAAAATTATTTTTTGGCACTCTTCCCAAGGTGGTCGGCCACTAAGGGGTAATTTTGTCATTTTTGATGTTATTTTGTCATTTTCTACTTAATTGTACTTAAATGCTTGATTTAGGGTGTCCATGTGTCAAAATTTAGATTTTTAAGACTTTTTGCTGAATTAGGGGCAAAATGGTTATTTTACCATACTTATGAGTATTTTTTATTTTTAACTTATTATTTCATGGTATTTACTTCATTTAGAATGTTGAGGGACTCTCCGGGTACTAAGAGTTTGTTGCCTGAGTTTTGGACATTTTTGGGGTTTTCGGGCCGAACTTAGAGTTTTCGATTCGAATTAAGGTTTTGAACCTCGTCTGTGATTTATAGCCTTGTGGACTATCCGTCACTAATACAAGGGTCCGAGCAGGGTCATTACAAACAACTCCCTTTAAACAAATTTCGTCCCCGAAATTTCGCCCCGTACTTCATCGTATGGAAGGTTAAGGATGATTTACTAATATTGTGTCTTCTCATTCCCCAAAATTATGTCCTTATTTACTTGAGTCGTTCTTTATTGCGGGTGTGATAAGGTTGAGCCCATATGTTCAGCACTTAGCGTAATGGTTGTTTTGTCCTACTAACATCTTAAACTGATTATGTCACGACCCATCCCCGAGTCAAAACATATAAGAACTATAGCCCCTTTCAAACATAAATATAAGCGCTACATAACCAAGTTAACAAGAGTATTCCCTTCATTTAGACATTTATAAGATTTCAACTTTACAAAAACCATTCAAGAATAGATGACATTATATGTTCAACTTTAAACTTATATAGTAATTACATTCATCTACTTTACTTTACATACAAACATAATTCAAGATACTGTGAAACAAATCTTTCCTTTAGCTTTTTCCCAACATGCTTCCGTTGTCCCAAAATCACTCTTGAACTTCGAAACTTGAAATGATTTTAGTATACAACATGAGCCGAAACTCGTAGGATAAGACTAACTCTATGCTAAGCATGATTTGTGAGGTGTGATTGGTGTAACTGAGGTAAAATGCAAGTTCCATCAATTTGTTATTTATTCCCACGCGCACACCCATGCACGTCAAATTGCTCAATCATTATATCTTTTTCAAAACATTTCTTTCTTTCACAATTATTCTCATTACCCAGTTTTTTACAAAAAAAAATGAATTACATTTTTATTACCCAGTTTATCACAAAATCGTATCACAACAATGAACTGGCGTCGGGCGCAACTTATAGAAACTCCTCCCAATTAAT
Source organism: Heliamphora ciliata (assembly GCA_032360265.1). Lineage (NCBI taxonomy): Eukaryota > Viridiplantae > Streptophyta > Magnoliopsida > Ericales > Sarraceniaceae > Heliamphora > Heliamphora ciliata. The sequence continues at coordinate 19,718 of JAUMHN010112372.1, forward strand.
TCCCAATAGGCTACGCGAAGCCATTGGGTAATAGATAGCTCTATAACTCACCACGACGCAACACCACATTTCGGGGGCTAACCCGTGGGCATGTGGTCCCCATCTTGCACAAGGTTTTGGTCTTTCACCGTAGACCCGGCAGGCCAACTTAATTCACATCAATCCATACAGTTCATTATTCTCGATACTATCATTTTCAAGAAAACCCGGGAGTCCAACCCCATAATCAATTCCTCTCCCAATCATTTTTAAACTATTCTCATTTTGATTCACATTACAAATTTTCTGCTTCATTGTCAAATCACATTCCATATTAGTGTTCAAATTTTTTTTTCATAGCTCATGCATCATGCATCATCACATCAATATTTATAAGTTTTCACAACTCTCAAATTATATAGCAATTTCATAACATATTAACACAAGACTGATTCAATAGTAATCATGTTATTGGAAAAGGAAGCACCCATCATTTGCATGTAGAAATAAGTTTGAAACCCACTTATTCTTTTCAAAAACTTAGAATTTTTATGTTATAACCATGCCAAACCACATTTACCCCACTTCACATCCTAAACTCACCATAGTTTAATTTATTATTATCATTCTTATTATCATTATTATTATTATTCTTTTTCTTTTTCAAAGGAAAATCAAGTGACAAGTTTAAAATCTTTCAAAGGGGCCCAATCGATGGTTTAATTAATGTAAAATAATATTTTAAAAAACTAGGGCCAAGGTACCCAAGATCCAATCCTTTAAAATAAAACATCAAAAATTTTGAAAAAGGCCCAGACCCCTTGAGCGGTCTTCTGCTCGATCGGTGAAAAGACTGCTCGAGAGGTCTTTCACCTGCACCAAAGAACCAATAGTATCAAAAGATCGCCCGATAGACCGCTCAAGCAGTTTATCGATCGGTCGTACTCCTGATTCTTTTTCAAGCCAAAAATCTAATTTTCAATACTTAAAAGAATTTTCACACCTTTTAACATGTTTTGGGCCAAGAATTTACTTTTAAAAAGAGGAATAAATCATTTTAAAATCTCCCTTGGGGCATAAAAGTTTAAGTGAAGCAAATAATCAACCGAAAACCTTTTTGGTACAATAAGTTCTTAAAAATCGAGGTTAACTATTTCCTTAAAACCCTAGATTTTTCAAATAACTCTAAAATCTTGCATTTTATAAGATTACTAACCTTAATTCATTTTGTATCCAATTACATTTCTCAACCAATAATTTCAATATTTCAATCCTTAGTAATTTTCATCAATGTAACAAAACCCTATCTTTTCAATTTTTATTCATTTCTAAGAATGACACTTTCCAAATACCCAACATAGGATCCACACATCTCAATTTCTCCAAATACCCACACTTAAGTCTTAGTTTCATACATACAACATGCTAGGGTTTTCTCTAAAGAAAAATAATCAACACAAATCATAATCAAACCACAAGAGAGAGTCTAGATCCTACCTCAAGAACGTCCCACCACCAACAATCAAACCTCCCACGAGTTCAAATCCACCAAAACTCAAGTCGCGTGGTCACAGAGGAGCTTTCCACGAACATCCACGCTCTCCAAAGGTGGCTCGCTCAAGAAAACGACAAGATATTGACCTTCACGAACACGAAAACTCCCAAGAACCTCCAAAGGGTAAACCCTAAATCACTCTTGAGCTTTAGAGAGTGAGGAGAGAAGAGAAAATGAGCAAATTAACCCAAAAATCAAGATTTATAGCCTCTGCCCGTCACAAACCACTCGATCGGTCTCAGGACCGCTCGATACTTTTGGTCCGACTTTGAGTGAGTATATCTCCTTCATTCGAACTCCAAATAGGGTCGTTCTTGTACTCAAACTGAAACCCCGGAAGTCTACTTTCCAATGGTTCAAACCTCATACCGAAATTCATTTTGTACAAAATGTTGTCACTAAATTAGTGAAGGTATGTCACTTTCCTACACACACTTTTCACATATTTTTGTCTGAACATCCATTGAACCTCATATTTTTCCTCTAATATACCTTTCATGCGTACCCAAGCTCAAAACATCACCAAGCTCAAGTTTTAATCCAACCTCCATCTACACTTAATGGGTCGGGGTCTCACAGATTACTATCAAATCTTCAAGGATCATATCACATAACTAGCTAACCCTAAAAAGTTCGTATATCTACCACGTTAGTTAGTCTCTTCCCATTAACTATTGCTTCTACTTCTATTAGGTCCACTTCAATTTCTTCTCCAGATATAACATGATCTAAAAACATCACCCAGTCCAACTAAAACTCACACTTTCCATGTTTTGCATACAACTTGTGTTTTCTCAGGATCTACAAAGAATCTTTAAATGTTTTCTGTGTTCCTCTTCACTCCAAGAATATAACTGAATGTTGTTTATCAACATAATTACGAATTGGTCTAGAAAGCTTCCGAACACCCGATCCATCAGATCCATAAACACAGCAGGTACATTCATTAACCCGAAAGGCATCACCACAAATTCATAATGCTCGTAACGATTCCTAAAGGCAGTTTTGGGTATATCTGACTCCCGCACTTTCAAGTTGTGGTATCATGATCTCAGTCTATCATTGAGAACATGTTGACTCCAAAACATAACTTACATTGAGTACGACTTCACCAAGCGATCATATGTCTCAAAACTAGCCCACCACTGAAAATGATTTCAAACATTCTCCACTTCTATCTGGAAAGACTGTCACTCTTCCGAAAACTAACTCATTGCCATATTCAAATGTACATCGAAGGCAACTTCCCGATCGACTAATGACTATTAACTCGAAATCACATCACCACTTTATGTTGGATAACCTAGCCTTATGACCATCAAGATTAATACCACCACTTGAACCTAATGAGTCAGTAGGGCTAAACATACCACACAGACTAAACGCTCCCCAGGTAAATGCTTACCCATATGAATCTAATCACAATCTCGTCACATAATTCCTTCACGTACATATCATCCACCCTACAATCCTTCAACTAAACCGTACTAACTCCTGATTATGAAGCCTCTCATCATCATCACACAATCTCTACACATATTTTCTGCCACACAATCGAACCAAGAACCATTTTCGCACTTTAATTATTTTATCTTACCCACATTATACCAAGACACTCGATTCACTCAAGGTCAATTACAAAAACCATACCCATGAATTCGTGTAGTCTTATTTACACTTTCACTCTTCTCATCCAAACACTTATTTCTCCCATGTACTCACATTGAGTTGCTACGCAACTCCACCAGAAACAACAAATTTATATCACCCTTCAACTTCTCATATATAGAGTTCACACGCTCCCATAAAAAAATGTTTTCTCTATACCAACATCTACTCACCATTCTAAACAAACTTACTCTAACAGGTCACATCACAAAAGATTTTCAAAAGCAACTTCCTTGCGACTCACATCGATACCACAACGAAAATCGAATACCACTCCATAAGAGTTACATAGTCTAGACACCAAACGAATACAAACTAATACTTTAAGAACCTACCATGTGAATAACTTGGCCTTTCTAAAATGTGCACTCCACCCTTCAAACAACCTTCAGCGTTAATGGGACTTACTGTTTTCACAAACTCTTTGGCACCCAAGTCCTAGAATTATTTAACTAAAGAGTTACTGGTCTTTGAGGTGATCTTGATAATCCTGATGATAAAGTCTGTAATCATATACTTTCACTTTCTCTATAGTCTTTCCAAAGGTTGCTCCATTCCTCTTGGCCTCTACCGTTTGTTCTTGACGTGCTAGAACGTTAGGTTTGAATATCTTTTCCAATAACTGGATTATTTTCTCAAGCGGTTGGTCTTTCTAGGGTAAAACGAACATGATAAAAGATATGGTTATGGTAATTACCTAGTCATGTGATCCATTGTGACTTGGTGGTTAATTCTTCTTCAGGCTTCAAACGTTCATTGTTGTGATCAAGATTCTTCTTTCTTTGATAGTGATGAAAAAAATCCAGATTCTAATACTTCGGTGGGAAGGCCGGTGTGAATATCAATGTATATTTATTTATATGCTTTTGCTTCTCGGTTTACTAGATGGGTGGGTCAGCTATGAACTAGTCTGGGAAAGTTTGAATTGTGCCATATGGTGGTGTCGCAAATTCTTTGATGTGAAGCTGTCGTTTCTAACTTTAGATTGCCGATGACATAGTCTTATTTCTCAGAGCCTTTGAAAAGATATAATTTGTTATTACTTATGATCGTTGTTACTCATAGATCTATGGGACAAGGTTTTGATGGTCAACAATCAAAAGCATGTGCAGGGTTAGAACATCTTAGGGTGGAACTCGGTGGTTCAAAGATAGGTTGGATTAGGGCAAGGGGTCAAGGCTAAGGCAATCATTGTTGACCCAGATTAAGAGATCGATTGAGGCTCAGATTCCCCAGGTTGGGATTTTGAGAGTAAACAAAGAATTCACGAAATCACTGCACGAAGGTGTGGTATCAAGATCGAGAGAATTGTATAAGGGTAAAAGACTTCACCAACATCGAATGTTCGAAACCGGTGTTATTAGGAGGGAAGACACACAAAGGGCTTCAATCGGGTACGAGAGTTGTCATAAAGGCTTGAGAAAGGAACTCATAAGGATAGAGTTGTGGGGTTCTAATGGTGGCT
>JAUMHN010112479.1:0-24380 GCA_032360265.1 Heliamphora ciliata
GAGTCTCTTCGAGGATGTGAGCTCTGTCTAGCCCGATCGTTCCTCCTGTCGGGTGTGCTGGAGGCATATCTGAGAGAGAGAGAGAGAGAGAGAGAGAGAGAGAGAGAGAGAGAGCTTTTCCCCCCTCAGTTACATTTACTCTGATACACTTATTTTGCTATATTTGGTTTTTATGGGCCGCGTGCCCCAATTTGATACATTTATGGGCCTGCATGCCCCTATTATTGGTTATCGAGCCTGGGTGCCCTAGTTTACATGTTGATACATTCTGCCATTTTTCGATGCATTTGGGCTTTCGTGCCATTTATTGCTTGATATTCATTACCATATGATTTTCCTTTATTTGCTGCTCAAGCTGTCTCAAATGCATAATACAAATGTCGAAGTTTACACAAATTATAGAAATTATAAACTGACACACACTCGCCACCTTCAACATGGCAGTCGCCACAATCCAATATGGCGGCCACCACTTCCATCATGACTGACATGGCGGTAGCCACAATCCAATATGGCGGTCACCTGGTCAACAGGAAGATGTCACTATACGGTGCCCTTTCAAGTTGGCGATCGCCTACTCCAAGGCGGCGGTCGCCACATTTGATTGTACTTTCCATGTTTTATCTCAAGCCTTTCCATGTTTTATAAATACAACCCTGGAGGCCCCATTTTCTATTATTCTCACTCAGATGGCTAGTCCCCTTTTTTCATGGATTGAGGTATTCTCCCATATTGAGCGTTTAAACTTTGCCCCTTTCGGTATCAACTCCTTGTTTTCTCGAATGGCCGTAAAGATTGACGGGCCATTAATGAAAGCTACCACTCAATTATGGGTCCCACAATCCCACGTCTTTCAATTTAGCCTTGAAGAGCTATGCCCCACTGTGGAGGAGTTTGCTGCTATCTTGGACCTGACTCCGCAGGGTTCCGTTGTTGTTCTCACTTTCTTCCTTTCTGCTCAACAGCAGGTGATGCAACTCTATGGTCTGTCTAGGATGGAAGCTTTTCTTTTGACATCAGGCGACTGCCTTAACAGTTCATGGCTCGTTGAGAGGTTCCGTCCTACTGGCGACCTTGGCGACGTCAACTTTCAGCTGCAACGTCGTTATGCTCTTTGCTTCTGTCTTCTTGCCCAGTAAATTCTTATACCTTCTGACGGGCGAGTTAGTTGCACGCTGATTGACATTGCGAGTCAGATGTGGATGGGGAAGGACTTTGTACCACTTGTCTTAGCTGAGACACTGCTGGGTCTAGACGCTGTTCATTGTGGTGAGACCACTACTCTTGCCGGCAGTCCCTTACTTCTTCAGGTAAGCTCAAATCTTTTTCTTCATCAGACTTCTGTCATACTACAAGTCTTTTCTCTTACTGATCTAACTTTTACTACAGATCTGACTGATAGAAAAGGTGAATTTTGTACAGAAGCCACCTACTGATACACACAGTGTCGCAGCTTTCCTTTATCGCCCTTATTACCAGATATGTAGCACCGAGGCAGCCTGGTGACAGTATCTCTCTTATCTGACTGGCCCAGATATCACCTGACAGTGTCCCTGGTGGCGAATCCCTGTCATGACTCTTACTACCATGGATCACCCTGGTGTTATGCTTATTGGTCTGCGTCAGACTTCTTTCTATCACCCCCATCGGATCATGCGACAGTTTGGTCGCAGTTAGATTATCTTTCTCAGTATTCGAGGTCGCTTATTTTTATCTGCACTATGGGCCCCATTTTTAGCATTATATCAGGATGCCTGGCCATCTCGTTCACAGATAAAGATGTAGGAGCTGCAGTGCCCTAAGCTTTCTGCCGAGTACAAGACATGGCGGATGCAGGATAGGGAGAAGAGAGACAAAGAAGAACGGAAACAAGTAGCAAAAAGGAGGAAGATTTGAGGCCTCCTGCTTTGTTTTAAAGATTTCATAGCCTTCCTTTTTATTTTATTTATAGAGTTTGGGACATACGTGCCCTCCCTTTTATTTTTAAAACTTTGTAACTCCAATTAAAGTAATGAAAACTCCCGCTTTACATTTAAGATGGTTCAAATTTATCCAAAGTTTTTCGATTCAATGACTTTATTATCAAAATTTGAAAATAAATTTGCATTGGTCTTATTCAAATTCAAAGATGGTTAAAAACAAAGAATGTGGCCGGACTTCTTAAAAGAAGCTGTCTACGTATCCCAAAAAGTGAAATCTGGCCTTAACGTAGCTCAAGCTTAGTTTACTCTCGGGTATTGACGTTCTCCTTTTGTGATGTCCTAACTTTTGCCAAGGTCACCCTCTTGGGTTTTTGGCTTTACAGGCTGCTCTAACTTTTGCCTAAGTGGCTTTTTCGATTTTCAACTCAGCAAGATTTTATTTTTATCTTTATTATTTTATTTATTTATTTTTTTCTTCAAGGATAGTACTTTTTAAGCTGGCCAAGGTTTACAGGTGTGGAGAACATATTGCCGTCCAAATCTATAGTAATGACTACACCACCGGTCATGATGGTTTTGATGAGATATGGCCCGGACTAGTTTGGCTTGAACTTATCTCTCGGGACAAAGATAAGAGCTCTGATTTTCTTAGAACCAGATCTCCTTCTCTGAGATCCCAGGTCTAGACCTTCTTATTGAATGCCTGAACTATCCTCATTTGGTATCCTTGAACATAAAACAGAGCCTGCAGTCTCCTTTCATCAAACAAAAGCAGCTCTTCCATTTGGTTCCTCTTCCATTCTGCTTTTGAAATACTAGCCTCAGCTACTACTCTTAGCAAATGGATTTTCACCTCAATGGGAAGCACGGCTTCCATCCCGTACACTAAAGAATATGGCGTAGCACCTGTTGAAGTTCTGATCGACGTCCTGTATCCCCAAAGTGCAAATGGTAGATGTTCCGATCAATCCTTAAGTGAGTTGATCGTCTTTTGCAGGATTTTCTTGATGTTCTTGTTTGTTGCCTCAACTGCTCCATTAGTTTGCGGTCGATACGGTGATGACTTGTGAGCCACTATCCAGTATTCTTCGATAAGATCCAAGACCTCTCCTCGAAAATGTGAGCCATTATCCGAGATAACCTCATGGGCGACCCTGTACTGACAAACGACGTTCTGTTTGATGAACTTAGCAACATGAGAGGTTTTCAATACTGAGTAGAAGGCTGCTTTCACCCACTTGATAAAGTAGTCAATGGCCACTAGAATGAACTCGTGTCCATTTGACGCCTTCGGTGTTACACTACCGATCACATCAATGTCCTCTACTAAAAATGGCCATGGCGATGTCAGGTTATACAACTGAGATGGGGAAACGTGCATGAGGTTTGCATGAATCTGACACTTGTGAAATCTTTGCACGAACTGTATACAGTCTGTCTCCATTATCATCCAAAAGTACCCTTGTCGCAGGATCTTCTTGGCTAAAATATTTCTGCTCATGTGTGGCCCACAGACCCCGCATGTATTTCTTTCATTAGCTCTTGGCCTTCTTTCGTGCTAACACATAGCTTATTGACACCAGAATGCTCTCGTTTGTATAGTCTTCCCCCGCACATGACAAACTGTGCAGATAATCATCGTATTGCCCTTTTTATCCTTTTTTCTAGCAAACTTGGGGTATTTTTCTTTCTCCACAAAGTTCTAGATGTCGAAATACCATGGACATTCGTCAATGCTTTTCTCGATCGCGACCGTCATCTAGTATGCCAGCTTTCTTTTCTGTTCGATTATCATGGGCCTCATTCTGACCCCGGATGGTATGTCAATCATGGATGCTAAGGTGGCTAGTGCGTCAGCAAACTTGTTATGCAGTCTTGGCCCATGGGTAAAGATCACTGATTCGAAACATGATATCAGCTTCTCTAGCTCTTGATGGTAGAGAATCAATGTCACGTCCCTAACCTTCCATTCTCCTCTCGCTTGTGAAACCACCAGCGCTGAATCTCCGATGACTTCTAACTTCCTTGTCCCTAATTCTAAGGCTACCTCCAATCCAGCTAAACATGCTTCATACTTAGCCTGATTGTTGGTAACCTCAAAATTGAGCTTCATAGACAAAAGGGACGTGTGATTCATCAGGAGTGACAAGAAAGACTCCTATTCTATAACCATATTGATTGGACGCGCCATCAAAATATAGAGTCCACTTATCATTCTCGACTTTCATCAACTGTTCATTAGGAAACTGAAACTCTGTGTCCTCACCTCCTTCAACTAGTTGGTCGACCAGGAATTCTGCTACTGCTCTACCCTTGACTGACTTTCGGGTGACATATCTGAGATCAAACTTTGATAACAACAGCAACCATTGTGCCAACCTCCCTGTCAGTGCCGGCTTTTCAAACAGGTACTTCAATGGGTCCATCTGGGAGATGATATTCACTGTGAAAGACAGCATGTAATGCCTCAATTTTTGGGAAGCCCAAACCAAAGCCAATCATGTCTTTTTCAGTGGTGTGTATCGTATTTCTGGCCTCGCCATCTTCTTACTTAAGTAGTAGACCGCCTTTTCGACTCCAGTTTCCTTCTTGTGCCAGCATACATTCCATAGCTAAGTCAGTCACTGAGAAATAGAGAATTAGTGGCTTCTCAGGTTCAGGAGGTGCTAGAATAGTTGGATTCTGTAGGGTACTGACGCACGGCATCGAAGACGTCTTGACATTTCTAATCCCATTCAAACTCGACTCCTTTCTTTAGCAGAAAGAATAGCAGCTCACAGGTAGTTATCAGTTTTACGATGAATCGACTGATGAACTGTATTTTACCCAGGAAGCCCTTGACGTCTCGCTCAGTCTTCGGAGGAGAAATTTCTAAAATTGCTTTGATTTTTGAAGGATCAACTTTAATGCCTCGTTGAGTGATTATAAACCCAAGTATCTTTCTGGCGGTAATCCCGAAGGCACAATTTTGTGGGTTGAGCTGTATCTTGTACTTCTGAATCCTTTCAAAGAACTTTCGCAGTGCTACGATGTGGCAATCCTGATCCTTAGACTTGACTATCATGTCATCCACATACACTTCGACCTCCTTAAGTATCATGTCATGCAGTAAAGTAGTGGCAACTCTCTAATAGGTTGCCCCTGCATTCTTCAAACTAAATGGCATTACACGATAATAATAAGTGCCCCAGGGTGGGGTGAACATCGTCTTTTCTTTGGCCTCGGGGATCCATTAGAATCTGGTTATACCCAGAGAAGCCATCCATGAATGACAATAAGACATGTCCTGTTGTACTATCTACCAAAACGTCGATGTGTGGTAGCAAAAAATCGTGTTTTGGGTTAGCCTTGTTGAGATCCCAAAAATCTACGCAGACTCGGATGCGTCCGTCTTTCTTCAGCATTGGAACAATATTATCCACCCACTTTGGATACTCAGTTACCATTAGGAATCCAGCATTGATCTGTTTGGCAACTTCTTCTTTGATCTTCAGAGCCCATTCTGGCCGGATTCATCTCAACTTTTGTTTGATCGGTTTAGCATCATGGTACAAGGGGATATGGTGTCGGACAATGTCAGGATCATTTCCAAGGATATCCTCGTAAGACTATGCAAATACTTCTTTGAATTTTTTTAATAAAGTTATTAATTGTTCACGTTCAACTAAGGATAAAGAAGAACCAATTTGTACATTTTGTGGGTTGGTTTCATTACTCATATTTATTGACAAAGTTTCTTTAATTATTGGTTGGGCACGTATTTCTTATTCTCTTTTTATGAAAAGTTTTATTTCTTCGAGGATATCCCCTTCGAATTTAAAATCGTCGAAAAGCGTATGAAATAAATCAAATAAAGCAGAGTAACCAAAAATCTTGCTCATTTCATTGAAGGAAGACGGAATTACAAACTCAAAATCTTAAACAGGGGGAGGTGCACAAACAGGCGTGCCATCAACCACAGACTCTGACTTAAACTCAGACTCAGACTCAGACTAAGGATAGACAACCTACACATCATAGGACTCTAAGGTCCAGTTCTTTACTTTCTTTGCAGCCGCATCGACAATAAGCTTGGTGCAGTCGGTTGGCGCATTAAAGCCCATCATGAAACAGTCTGTGTTAGTTACGTGCAGTTGTGCCATCTTTTCATTGAACAACACTCCTATGTCGATTCCATCAAGTTTGTCAGCCCAATCTTCCTCGTGAATTTTCTTTTCTTCCACTTCTCCTTTCATTGTCTCTTCCTCTTCTGTATCAGATAATTGATGGCCGAAGAAGATCTCTAATCCTGGTAACTTATGGTTGGTTTTTTCATCGATCCACGGCTCTAGAAAGCCACATTATGGGAAATGTTCTCCTTCTTTGACGAAATACTCGTTGAGTGTTCCTGAATAGTTAGTCTTCCGTCCCCTTTTAGGCCATTCCAAATCTTCTTTCGTCGGTTTATATCCAAGACTGAAATGGCGAGAAGCTGGTAATACCTGGACAAGTTCGGGAATTCCTTGCTGTTTAAGCCCTAACCCCATGCTCAGAAAGTAAGACATTTGTCTAATCATTGTAATTGCTCTTGGGTTGATGTACATCTCTTCTTCATTCAATAGCATTTGCACAACCTGCGCTTCATCAAATCGGAAGCCACTTAGCGATACGTCCCCTTCGCCATGTTGAACCTTCAAGAGAGTTGAACCTTCTCCTCTTGGGGGTTGAATACTGTATTCTCTATGAATAGTCAGAACTACCCCATTCTTTATCAGTTTCAACTTTTGGTGAAGAGTCGGTGGCACTGCCTGGACGTTCGGGTCGTGTAGCCATGGCCTGCCTAATAATAGGTTGAAAGAAATCGATACGTCTAGTACGTGAAACTCAATCGATGTCTCCAGAGGCCCTACTGATAACTCGAATGGTACCAGGCCTAGCACATCTCTCCTCATGTTATCGTAGGCCCGACTCCTCGATTACTAGGTGTGAAATATTTCGGCATTAGTCCTAAGAAAACTGCTATTCTAAGCGGACAGACATTTAATGCAGACCCATTATTAATAAGAGTTACCGAGACCCACTTTTCTAAGCATTTAACGGTTATGTGCAGGGGTTTGTTATGATTCTTTTCTTCCGCTTGCAGATCCTTATCAGAAAAGAAAATGACTTTTAGCTATATAGCTGGCAAAATGTGCTCAACGAGTTGCTTTGGGGTCACATCTATCGAAACACTGGCTTTGTTCAGAACTTTCAGCACAGCTTGTCTATGTTTATGTGAGGCCATTAATATGCCCCAAATGCTGACATTGGCCTGGGTCTTTTTAAGCTGTTTCAGCACAGCGTCATCCTCTTCTTCTTGTTCTTTCTCTTTTTCTTTCCAGCTTGACTGCCCTTTTTTCAATTGAGTCGGCATGAAATGTCGTCCACTCCTGGTTAGATGTTCCACACCGTCCTTGGGATCCCACAATCCCGGTATTGCACTTTCGGTCTGTCTTACTTCGTCTATGCACAGAGGGTTTTCAAATGCCGACAGATCATTTAAATCACTAACCGCTACTCTCCCTCTTCTTTCCTCATCGTCCTCAATAGCCCACTTGTTGTCAACCTCTTTCCATATGTCTTCTTTAATGTACTCCACATGTTCTTGAGCAGCCTAAAAGTCGGTCCACTCAGCCCCATATGATTTCAACACAACCCTTACTAACTAATAGGATTGCATTTCATCAACATATACCTCTTCCTCAAAAAGTTAGAAAAGAGTAATTCCATCAAGTGTTAGAGGCAAGACTGCCAAGATCTTTATTTTTGCAAACGATCAAAAAAAATTAACTGGACGGGCAATCGCCAAAATGGGCTCCAGATAAAATTTTTGATGACAATGATCAAAATAAAATCCGTGCATCCGAAGTTAATTTAGAAGAATACCTTTTTACCGTTCGAATCTTCAACTATGATTTGAATCCGAGTTAAATCTCTTGTCAGATCTTCTACTGTATTCCCTTATGTGATTCCTAGATATAGTGTGGGGTATAATCCTTCGAAAACTTGTACTGGCAGAACCAAGACAGTTTTAGTCTTAGAAGACAAGTTATAAAACTGGTTTAGTCTACCCGCATATATATAGGGCTACAACAGGAACATGGGGAGTAATTATGAGTAAGACTTCCAGTGGAACACAGACACGTATTAGCAGTTTTGTAATTAAGGAAACCTCATAGCGATATCTGCAATTATGAAAAATCAACAGCGATTTTTACAATTTTCATAAAATACTGAATCACAGTTCACACCACTAAAGAACTATAATTACACTCTGACCCATAATCTCAAAACCATATAGCATTGAGCTCCAGTTATTAAATATTTACCAATTCTCCCCACGTTAAGATTCTCGATACCTGCCAATTAAATTTAATTATTGAAATTTTAATTTAATCAATATCTTGATATTCCTTAAGTCCTTCTGCTTAACTTATTTGATCACTGGATAATTATATCCACCTGTAGGGTTTGACCCGATTAAAACTTATAAGCTTTCTTAAGGGGGTATCGTCAATCCCGATCTTTTGGAACGTGGATTGCGTCAATAATTAATATTCGCCATATAAATAATATCGCTATCCAACTCACCGAACATATAGACCCATATAAGATCGTACCCTCTAATAAATCAAAACAACGAATATTAAATATACGCAAATCAATAATTATTTTAGGATTAAGAGGATAAGTATTATTCATAATAACCTTTGAGTGTGAATTAATTTATATAGTCAGTATAAAATTAATTAGCATAAACATCCCGTTTAATACACACAAAGTGTACTAGCACAGAGAGTCAAAAAAATAGACGACACTATTATCTATTTTTCGTAATCAAAACAGGCCTACTAAAACTCTGCGCTACGGTTATACCGATGGTATGCCCATTTTCATCTAAACTGTGAACATAAAATTTATATTCTGTAAGAACCTAAAATCTGATCTTTTGTATGTAAGTCGTACTCTACACACTAGATTAAATACTATACAGAATATTGGACATCCATGTATAATAAAGAAATGATATGCATACATTACTCATAAAGATTTTCATAAAATAAAAAAATAATTTTATTAAAATAAAACTAAATACTAAAAATATAATTTTTAGTATACCAACCCTAACATCAAGCACGTGGCCAAACCCATAAGGTCGTGCCGAATAATCCAGCGGTCAGTTGTCTTCCTCATTGTGTTCCTCTTCTTCCTGTTGGTTAGCTTGAATTGCTGCCCGATACCCTTCCCAATCATTATCATTCCACTCCTCCATCATATCCCAGCCATTTTCGTTCATAATCAATGAACAAACTGTCTGATCTTCGGTAGCTGAAATATGAGGACGTGGCAGACACGCTGAACAAATATACTAGCTTGGATCTTTTGACCGTTCCAGAGTTATGCAGTTTACCCCTAACTGTTTAGCATGGTTTGGCAGAGGATTAGTTGTGGCATTCGTCTTTGGAGCGGCAGACGGCGGAGGGATCACTTTGTTATCGATGAGATCTTACATCTCGTGACGCAATCTCATACACTTGCCAGTCAGATGTCTGTGGCCCTGGTGATAAGCGCAATACTGCGAAGGATTGTATCTCGGGGGAAGAGGATCAGGCACCGGCATGGGATCCAATAACTTGATGAGCCCCTTCTCGACAAGTCGATTCAGGACAGTGGTTAATGAAATATTAAGGGGAGTGAAAACTCTCCTTGGCCGTTGTTGTGCCTACTGACTATTGCTTGCCTGCTGATTGTGGCTTGGTTGCTAGGTAGAGGAGGAAGGCTTCAGGAGGTTTACCTCATTCGAACGTGACACGAGGTTGGTAACAGCAGACTAATTCTAGTTGTTAGCGGAGAAGGTCCTTCTCGATTTCTGGCTAGGTTCTACTTTCTCGATATCTCCATACTGAATCGCGTCTTCAATCTGTACCCCAGCGTCAAACAGCTGCTCAAAGGTAGAGAGTGGCTGTGTGATAAGGTAACGCTTCAGAGGGGACTACAGGTTTTTCACCCCCATTCTCACTTGTTCTTTCTCAGTTGGCCAGTTTGTCATCTTGGTGGCTTTGCCCCTTCGCCTAGTCAGGAAATCAACAAACGATTTTTGATTCTCCTGGCGAGTCATTTCTAGCTCTCGAGTGGTTACATCCAACTGGACGTTGTAGCTATATTGACTTATGAATGCAGTGGCTATATCTTCCCAAGTTTTAGTCTTAGCCACCTCTAAAGAGAGGAACCACCTTTGTGCTGTCCCAAAAAGTGATCGGTGAAACAGTTGGGCCTTGAGTTGATCATCAATCCCCATGGGAGAGAGAGTTCCAACATACATCCTCAAATGAATTCGAGGGTCTCTAGTTCCATCAAACTTCTCTATTTTTGGCATGTTAAATTTTTCTAGCAATTTGACATCTGGGAAAAGACATAAATCGCCCACATCCAGCATGTACTCTTCCACACCTTTGGCCTTTCTCAACACGTTCTCCATTCGATCAATCTTCTCTGCCAGTGTGGATTCCCTACACTGGGCTATGATCTCTTCTTCCACCGGGATATGTCGGGGAACTCGGGGTGGTGCAACGACTTACGGTGCCTCATGTCCTTGGTTATCGTCCTAGAAGTCTTCACCATTCTCATTTGTATCTTTTGACCGTTCGTTGGCACCTGGTAGACAGGCCTGAATCGCTTAAATTTGTGCCTGACATTGGTTTTGAGCTTGGGTCTGCTGCTCCATAGCTCTCTACATCTCAGTAAAAGCTCTCATCAGAGCTATCAAGTTAATTTCATTCTTTGCCATTTTCGATGACTCAGCTGGTGTTCGGATATTCTATAGAGTCTGCTTGACCCTGATCTTGTCTAGATGCGTGTCGACTGTAATCTTCTCGGCTCAATGATATAAACCCAAAAAAAACTTGAATCCCAAAAGTAGAATAACCAGTATCAAACACTTTTCAGATCAGAATTCTAACGACAGATAGCAAACATCACAAATACCCAAAATAGCAAACTGTAGGCAGATAATCACGGAAGCTGAAACAATGCCTTCGCCGGGCTCATACTAGGCAGCACAACAACAGGACGACCAGGGATGACGACTAAGGAGAAGATCAAGAAAACTCTAGAGGGAAGGTTTATCTAAACGGAGAAACAGGCAACACTCTGGCAAGAAAACAGTTCTAACTCTCAAGTGACCGGTTCGATCCAGGATTCTAACAAGCAGCACTCTGGTAAGAAAATAACTCCAACCTTCCAGAGACTGGCTTGATCTTGAATTACAGGAAAAATAGGCAGAATAACGGTTGGGAAACAGAACTAGCTCACACGGGTATAACGAAGGTTCAAAGGAAGCGAGCCTTACACAACAACGGGGGAGAAACCAACAACCTAAGATGAACCCATAAGAGAGAAGGACTATCCTAGAGGCTTCAAAAAAAAACACGGGTATGACCCCAAGAAGAAAACTACGACGTAAAAATCAAACATGGTGAAAAACAAAGCCCAGGTCAGAACCCGAAAGCAAAACTATCCTAAAATGCAAGGGATAATAGAAAATTTGGGCCGAACTCGGAGAAGGAACTAGCTTAAGCCACATAAACAATCCTAACAAACGCAATTAAAATATACAATTAACAAAACACATAATCCTACTACATTCAGTAGCACCTAATGGAGGGTTCTATGCTATTATATGCAAAAGGCCGATTTTAGTCAATCGAACAGGGTACTTTCTGAATAGAGGCTGGTATATACCTTCCATGCCTGGAGTGGTGCAGGACATGATTAAACGGTATGCCCAAACTCTTTTACTGCACCTATGAAAGCGTACAGTCAGTAAGACTTGCCTGCCTTCCCAACAATTCCTAAAACTGATAAACGATCGGAGCGTCAGGTGGACCAGGCAGGGGGTGTGAAGAACAATGGACATGCATGCGAAAATACAAATGAGAAATTCTTATCAAGATCCAATGATGTTTTCAAGTCTAGCTCTCTTATTTGATTTTTATAAACTAGTCCCCCCAGCGGAGTCGCCAGAAAATACTGTTACTCCGGGATTTTTGGGTTTTGAAAATGGTAAAAAATAAGAGAATTCAAAGATGTTTAAAAAATATTTTAACATCTTGAAAGCCAAATTTTGAAAACTCTTTTTTTGTTGAAAATAGAGTTGCCACTTAGTTTTTGAGAAAAACTAAGAAAAATAAAAATGATTACTTATCTTTAAAACGTTTAATCAAAGAAAGAGGGTTCAGGGGTTAAGGTACAAATCGAGAAAGGTGTTAGGCACCCCGTTTGTCTAACTATAAGGTTGGCCTCTACTAATCATTATTGATTCTTTAATAGAATTTTTCAAACACATGCAAACAAAGAAAGTGGAGGTAAAAAGAAAATATCCAAAATCAAATATAAAAAATGCATAATATATGTATATAGAACTCCAAACTAAAAGCAAATAAGAAAAAAAATCCTAAATTCTATGTCATGCAATTTCTAATTAAAAGATACATGGAACACTCTCACATGCTATTTTACCAAAATAAACTAAACTATCATGATTTAAATAAATGAACAAAAATATGCTAGAAATTGTTAAAATCACCTAGACATGAATTGCTAACAAAATAAGCAACTATTCTAAACACAATTTTACAGAAAGTAACTAAAATATGCATATTATCAAAATAAATTAGATTAGTATTAACATGATGAACTTTTAATAGAAAAAATACTAAATGTAGAATAAGAAATGCATAAAAGAAAAAATCTTACATTAAAAAAAAATTTACTAACAAAAAAATTAGAAAAATGAAGATTTTATGACAAAGAGATTTTAAAGGTTTTTAAAAGAAATAAAGGAAGAGTTTACAAAAGAAAATTTATGTTAAAAATGAAGAAGTTACAAAATGCTTATTAAACTAATGAGAAGAAAATTTACATTTTATATTTTTAAACAAAACAAAAGAAAAGAAAAATAAATGAAATGAAATGAACAAGTGAGTTTCAATTAAATTATACTACCATTTAAAGGTGAAAACTAACTCAAAAGATTTTTGTAATTTTTTGAGTTTAACAAAATAAAAGAATAAAAGAAATACTATAGAAGAAAAATAAAAAAATAACAAAATAAAATAAAATAAAAATAAAATAGAATGTTATGAGGAAAGTAAAACTAACAATAGAAAGAGAAAAAAAAATAAAAAAAAATGTTAAAACATTAAACTAATACTTAAAAGAAGACGAACATTAAACTAATATTAGTTGGATTCTATTAAGAAAAATAGTAATCAGTCTCCATCCGACAGGAAGAGCACAACTAAAAGGGTAATGGTCCTTCACACTTGTCTATAAACAGTTGTAATTTTCATGTCTACTTCTAAACTTTTAGTTCTTTTTCTATATCTATATAACAAGTTATAATGGTTGATGGGATATATATTTATTGATCAAAGAGCTCTTATTCTTTTTAAATAATCTAACGGTAAGATGAAGTTCATTTAGATTTTTATCTTTTTGATCGGTTATTATTTAATTCAAGTATAACTACTAATTAAGATGTAATAATTATATATTTTTTAATTAATTTTTTATTATTTAATTTGAGTATTTGAACAATCTATTGATCTGTCACTATTATTTTTTTTATATTTTTTGTTCCTTATAACTTCAGTCGTTATTGTAAGCTACTGAATGATTTTAAAAAAATAGTAAGAGCGCTTTTAAGCACGAATTATACCTAGTATATACATATATTAGAAGGAATTGAACACATAGTGTGCACAATTATTGATGTTAAAGAAGAGAAAATAGGAAAGTGGGTAGTGTGGAGGAGAAAAGCATGAAAAGTTGATCAACTTATGTTTCGTTATTTATTCGAGCAATTAAAAATAGGAGTCTATGAGAAGTTATGTATTTAGGTAAAAATGTGTTTTGTATTAGTTATTATTAAAAATTAAAAAGCGGGGCTTCAAAATGAGGCGTTCTCTTCATATAATATAGATATAAAATTTATTGATGTGGCCATATCTGTTAGTAGTGAAAAAATGTGAGATAGAAAGGAATAAACAAAAGTCATTGGCATAACGGAGAGCTGCCATGGTGACTCATGATAGTTCAGAAAATTGGTATAAAGAACAGAAAGATGAATATTATAGGTGAGGAGTTTAGTTTTTTCAAAAAAATTAAACTCCTTAACTTTAGTTTTTTTTAAAAAGCCAACTAACTTTTTAGTTCATCTTTTAATAAAAAAAGCCCATATACATCTCCCAAACACTTTAACTTTTTTTAAAGTAAAATTATTATAATATTTTTAATTAAAGAAATCAACAATTATTACAAAAAAAAAAGCTGTACAAATATTCCGAACATTACAACTTAAAGCAAAAAGTAATGCTATATTAGACATTTTAATAAAAAATAAAAAATCAAAAATGCTACTATGAAAAATTATGTCTAACATCCTAACTTTTTGTAATTCTTCTATTTTGAAAAAAAAATAAACATCTTAAAAATTAAGTTTTTCAGTTATCCCAAACAAACCCTAAGTTCTTGATTTTCTTTTACTTCACGTAATTTTTTTATCCCTTAATTGCTAAAATTTCTCCAAAAATATGAGAAGTTGAATATTTTGTACATCCATTTCAACATAGTTGGATTCTATTAAGACAAATAGTAATCAGTCTCCATCCGAGGGGAAGAGCACAACTAAAAGCGTAATGGTCCTTTACACTTATCTATAAACAGTTGTAGAAAATATAAAAGTGGGTAGCGTGGAGGAGAAAATCATGAAAAGTTGATCTTGTGCACGATTATTGATGTTAATGGAGAGAAAATAAGAAAGTGGGTAGTGTGGAGGAGAAAAGTACGAAAAATTGATCAATTTGGTAAAATTTACAGTTTTGTTTTTGTTTACAATAAATAGGAAATATGTTTTTATTTATTTTTATAAAAAAATAAAGATAAAAACATATTTGGTACATAGATATTTAAAAAATGATAGTTGGAGGCTGTAGATAAATGTAGTGGTTGAAGGTAGTGATTGAATGTGGTGTTCGGAGGTGGTGACCAAGTGTGTTAGCCGGCGATGATAATAAAAAGTAGCGATGGTAGTCGGAGACAATGATCGTATAAGATTATCGGAGAACATTGTAGGATGTGATGGCTAGAGTGGATGGTTGAAAATAGAGGCCAGATGGTGGTGATAAAATGTGGTGACAAGAGATGTTAGCCGGGGATAATAGTAAAGGGTAATGATGGTAGTTGAAAGTTGTAATCGGAGGTAATGGATGCATGTAGTGGTCGAAAATGATTGTCGGAGGGAGTGGTCAGATGCGGTGGTCAGAATTGGTGCCTGGGGTGATAGCAAGAGATGGTAATCGAAAGTTGTGGAAAAGAATGATAAAATAAAAATTTGTTTACGGAATAAGTTAAAATACATTTTTTCTGTTTATAAGAATTTAGTAAATTTTAAAAACAAAAATAATTATCAAACATGTTTTCGTTCACAGTTTGCAAAAAAATTAAAAATAAAAACAAAAAATAAACAACAAAAACGTTACCAAACAAGACCTTTTTGTTTTGTACTTTACTTTAGCAATTAAAAGTACGAGAAGTTGTGTATTTAGGTAAAAATTTGTCTTGTTTTAGGAATTATTGAAGGTTAAAAAATGCGATGAGATTTCAAAATAAGGTGTTTTTTTTATATAATAGTATAAATATAAAATTTATTGATGTAAAGTCATTAGCATAACGGAGAGCTGCAATGGCGACTCGTAATAGTTCTGAAAATTGGTATAAAGAACATAAAGATGAATATTATAGGTGAAGATCTAATTGGGATAAAATTGATATTTTAATATTTTTAAACTTAAGAGTTGACTAACTTTTTACTAGCAAAATGAATAAATTATAATGCGCCTTGAAATTTGGGAATTATAATGTAATTTTTAGAACCACGTGCAATTGTTCTAGTGCATATTCCGTACAAACTTTATAAGAGATCAATGTATTTTATTTCATTTCAAATTAAAAAACTCAAAATAAGATAAATTGGCACCAAAAATATCACATTTTCACATTTTGATCCTAATACTATTGTTCAAAAAAATTTTCAATCTCGTCTTTCTTTATCGCTTTTGCGATTTTGCTTGAATAAACATAACCTTAGCTAATTAGAGTACTAGACAGAAAACAATATTTGCAATTTTACATTTAGCCCAATTAACCACCGAAAATAATATTTATTTTATGAGAATGACTTTTACTTGGACAAAATAGTAATATTGAGCTTCTATTTTTTAATTAGGCCCTTTGCATATATATATATATATATATATATATATATATATATATATTAATGTCTAAACTTATAGAAAGTGTCCAAATATTTTGGACCCTAAAAATTAATTTAAAAATTAGGACTTAAAGCAATAGCTTTATGAGTCTAAGCCTTTGTTTGGATTAAAAAACCTTGTGGCTTTTTTTGGAGTTTTTCACGTTTTTTTTTAAATTTCTTTTATATTTTGGTTTAAATTTTTTATTTTTCTAGTTCTTTGTGATGAGAAAATTATAAAAAGTATGCTCATTGGGGCTGATTTTCATAAAAGTTCGCTAAAGATAAAAAAATTAGAAAAAAAAGAAAAAAAAACTTATCAAGTTAGATTTTTTCGTCTAATATGAATTTTTTAATGTTTTGATTAAAGAAATTTACTTTTTCATTTTCTAATGATAAAAAAAATCTAAAAAGTACACCAATTTAGACTAATGCTAAAAAAAGTTAACTAAAAACAAAAAAAAAAAACTATAAAAAAAAATTAATCCAAACACAAACTTAGTCCATGGCCAAATCTGAATATTCACAACTATAATTGGACCACAACTATAATTATTATTGACCAATTACATAGTAGTTGTAGATAATCCACAACTATAATTGGACCATACCTCAACACTCGAGACAGTTTAGTTGGTGAACGGGCTACCAACATTTCCTCTATTTTAGGTGATTCTTGTTGGGAACAAAATAGCCGTTTCAACGAACTCTTGCGGTCTACCGCCTGGGCAAGCCATTAACTTTTGCCTGGCCCTCTTTGGGCTAAATTTCGGAGAGTTTATTAATTTTTTGTTTTAAAAAAAATTCCTGTTTGGAATGAATTTTTTTGAAATTTTTGATTAGTCTTGATGAGATAAACTAAAAAAATATATTAAAAGATGATTTTTTTTTACTAAAAATGAAAATAAGTAACATAAAATTTGATTTATTAGTTTATTTCAACTTATTTTTGTTTGTCTACCTAAAAATTTTATGTTTTGATCATACAATTTTATTTTCCTGGCTCCTCTCGATGGAAAACTCAAAAAGTATAATAATTTGACTAAACGACAAAAAATATTTATTAAGAACGAAAATGAGCAAAATAAAATAAGCAAACGAGTAATTATCCCAAATGATGCCTTTACTTTCACAACTTTAAATTTGTTAAAATGTTATAATCCTATTTTACAATTTCGTTTTACATAGCATTAAAGCCTTGTTTGTTTTGAGGGATTAAGGGAGAAGGGATTAGAATAAAAAACAAGACCAACCCACAAAAAAAATTGTTCCTTTGATATTATGAGTCTTAAGTTTATATTACGGGACTTGAACTGACAATCTCATTAATAAAGAATTATTAGTAATAACAATCCACCGTTCATTGTATTAATAATATATGGCCCTTGGTATTATTAGCTTGTATTTGGACTAGTTTTTTTATAAAATTTTTTGATTTTTTTTATTATTATAAAAAAGCCAATGCAAAAACAAGGAGAGAAAGTTAATTGAGGCCAAACAAGTGGATATTTTTAAAAGTTTTTAAGCAAAATATTTTTAAAAAATGTTAGGCAGAACATATTTGTAGTACCAAGCTATAGATTATGTTTTATTCTTATTTAATGGTAAAAAATAACTCTACAACTCTTATTTTATTCTTTATCCCCTTCTAACCGAATATGAACTAAATTTCTTATTGCATATATAATCTTCTCCATAATATTTTGGTATAACAAAACATGTTATACCAAAACCCTTCCTATTATATTCAATTCTATCAAAATAAGGTGTTTGACATTACTGAAACTGATAACTTATAGATTGTAACTTGTAACAGAAGTTGCGAATATTTGGTAAAAATTATAACTTATAATTGAAATAAAAAAAAAAGTAGTTGTAGTTTGTAGTAAAAGTTGTGGATGTTTAGAATAGATTATATCTTACAACTAAAATTAGTAACAAAAAGCTAAAATTTAGCAAAATTTTTTTCCAAACACTCCAAAGCCCTAACTGTTTTAGAATGCTCTTTAATCCCATCGTTATTATTCCTCGAAGGGTTTAAAAAAGTTTTGATAAAAATAAATTATTTCATGCGATAATGAACAAATAATGAGAAATTTAAGTCATTAAATTTTTTTAATTAAGACCTAATGAAACATAAATCTTTATATGGAAATTATTATTAATTCTCACTCAAAGAATAATTTTTGTTGCATTCATTCCACATTGAACCCCAATTTTTGTAACACTTGCTTTCTTCTATGCAAAAAGAAGACTTAGAAAGAATAAAAAAGTACGAATCTGAAAAAGTACGTTTAGGCAGAGGCTTTGTCTCTCTTGCTACCAATTTGACCAGAAGCCGAATGAAGCCTAGTCACAGTAAGCGGCAGAGCTGTATTAAGCAAATGATATAATTTAGTCCTCCTTATTATAGTCTTAGAATTAATAGCATTTGGTTGAAATATATCATGTCTTTTTACCTTAATAGTCCTATGCATAGTTAATTACTGCTAGAGCATTTCGTCATAAAACATCTTGTCTTTTCACTTTAGTAATCCTATTAATAGTTAGTACTATAGCCCCAATTATAAATACTAATAAAATAAAAAGTTAAAATAATAAATAAAAAACATTTCGATTATAATTAGTGTCATATAATTTTATATTTTGTGTAATCTCAGTAAAAAAATATTTAATACATTAACAACACATTAATAACATGTCAAACAATTTGAACTTTACATTTACCAAACTTTCATAAATTTGAACCATATAATCTTGTACTCCAAATTTACATTTGGTTGTAAGCATTTGGAAATTTTATGAAATTATAATACATTTGAGTAATTTTAAACCAATGTCTAGTGTTATTTTAAATTTATAGTTCATGTCTAATGTGATATAATTCTAAAAGTCTTATAATTTTGTATAAATTGACATGTTTACTGGCAATTTATGTTCATATTAAATGCTTGTCTCACCCTCATAATGTGTGATGTTATGTTGACTATTGTATTTGGTGCTTTACTATTGTGTTTGATTATGATATCTATCAATTGTTGTGCTAGTGTATCACGGTCCGCCTGAGTTTTATAAGGTTTAAAATGAATTTTTAAAATAAAACTCTTTTAAAATTTGTATAAATTAAAAATTTAAAAAATAAAATCAATTGAAAAATTAGACATAATAGCTAAAAAATTAGGACTTTTTATAACAATAATTCAAAATTATTATTTAAATACAATCCTTCTTGTATTTTTAGTTGCGAAAGTACTAACTAAACTTATATATGTAATCTAACACATTCAACATTTTTTGTGATATGATCGATTGAAGATACGTTTTGATCAAATTTAATTTTTTTAAAAAATTTCTTTTTCTAGAGATAATTAAGTAACCGCTATAAGTAAAAGAATTCTATAATTAATCCATGTATTCGGGAAATAATCTTCCATTTCTTTCAAATACTTAAACACTTCAAGTGGCCATTTTGTTTCTTTTGATAAAAAGACTTTGAACTCTAAAAATAAATTTTCAACGCTTTCACCGATGTAAATGGTTTAAAATATTTTAGGACCCTAAAAATTAGTTTAAATTTTGAGATCTAATGCCATGGCTTTAATGGCCTAGCCCAGAGCCGGGGTCTGTGGTGTATCTATAGACTATAATATCATGTTATGTTTTAATCTTTGTGTTTGCTAATTTAAATTTGGAGAGAGATATATCAAATTACAAGCTTTTAGAGTATTAAAAGATAAGTTGAATAGTTTTTTAAGATTAATCGTAAGCAACCTACTACAATATTTATAAGCTTGTAATTGCACACATGCCCTAAATTATTATAATAATAATAATAATATATTATTATTGTTATTATTATTATTATTATTATTATTATTATGATGTTGATAAAATAAAATATAAACAAATCAGATTTTATTCAACCTCTAATGGGTGCCCCTATAAACTCAACCTTCGTTCTTAAAAATATATATAAAAAAAAAAAACCCAAACTCAGAGTCACCATTCCAGTAATCCCCTCTTTCTCTCTATAAAAGCACGTCTTGGCGGCTTTTTAAATTGAGTTTTTTTTTTTCTTTTGTCTTTTTGCTTAAAGTTAAAAAAGTCAAACAATACTGTTTGAAAACTCAAAAGTTTTTAACCATTTTGGCTTTTTTCTTTTTACATAAAATAATTTTGTATAAATTAAAAATTTTAAAAATAAAATCAATTGAAAAATTAGATATAACGGCTGAAAAATTTGGACATCTCATTATAATAATTTAAAATTATTATTTAAATACAATCTTTCTTACATTTTTAGTTGTAAAAATACTAACTAAACTTATGTAATCTAATTTATTCATCATATTCTTCTCAATAGATAGCATGACTAGTTCATTCAATTTTTCTTGTGACATGATCAATCGAATATAAGTTTTAATCAATTTCAATTTTAAAAAAACTTCTTTTCTAGAGGAAATTGTATCCGCTATAGTTAAAAGGATTCTATAATTAATTTATGTATTCAAGAAATAACCTCATATTTTTTTTTCAAATAGTTTAACACTTCAAGTGATTTTTTTTTATTTTTTTTGATAAGAAATTTTCAACATTTTCAACTCTAAAAACAAATCTTTCAATACTATTACCTTTGTAAATGGTTTAAAATAAGGATAATTAATTATGAGTCCCATTTTAACAACTTGTTTTGGGATAGATTTTAATCACTAATTGACTAATGTAATAGATCATGTTTTAAAATATTATCAAACTAATAGACATATATGCCATTTATACACGCAACGAGTTACGTATATATAGGGTAAGCCTCCCACAATAGAGCCAATCTCCTCTTCCTCCGAGCTCTCGATGGTATGCACTAAAGATCTAGCCCTGGACGAAGAAGCGGCCAATCAGGAGCGTCCTCAGTGGGTTCTCGGGCCACGAACCCTGTCATGCTGCAAGAAGTGCAGAACATCAGAATATAAATAGAGCAGTAAATAGGGCAGTAATGAAGCAAAAGAGGTACATACAACAACATGCCCACCTCGAGCAGGAGGTTGGACCCTGAAAAGATTTGAGAGTGCTGTCTTAGCGGCGGATCAACACTCTCATCCCGGTCATGAGCAAAAAGTACAAGACAAATGCAAATACAAAGAAGAAGGAAAATATATCAAACTTGATCCACGCTAGGTGATAGAAGAATCTCCTGCATGATAGAACTGAGGATCTCAATCCGTTGGAGGTTCCCATCCACAAGCATGTCCACAGTCTAGGAAAGCTCAGGGTAGGCAGCCTCTGTAGCCTCCAGACCGACAAAGGGAGGGCCCTGCAGAATAGGACGAGCTTCCATGACTGGCGTATGGCACTCTCGATCAAAGATCACATAGTCATGATTCTTTCCATCAAGCAATGTAGCTACGTTGGTCCCCATCATATTGATGACGACCTCTACCATACGGAGGGAGTCTGTCTGATGCATCCCAACCAGAGGTGCTTTTGGGACACGAAAGTGGTCGTATCCAAAGACTGATGAACCACGTAATCGTTAAGGTACCACTCTCAATAAGAATGGTCCCTTAAGTAGGACACGGGCTCAACTGACCTCTCAGCTTAGCATTATGTGTGAGACCCTGACCCGTTTTCTTTTTTCGGCGTTTTCGGACGCCCGTTACGTGTTTTGTTTGAGCATATTTTTACTTCTTTTGATGCATGGTCGGGCTTAGATATGCATGCGGGGTAGGATCTCGGGGCCGTAGAATGCCGTGGCGTGATTCTCGAAAAATTTTAAAAAAAGATATTTTGGAGGCATATAAATATATGAAATTAGATATTTTCAAAAGATATTTTCAAAACTTAACTCCTAAGTTTCCTCCATTTTTCTCTCTACTTTCTCTCTAAGTTCTCGGGGGCATGGGGCTCGATTTTCGACGATCAGACTGCGGATTTTTGGTATCGGCATCGATGGCTACGCAACAATCTGATCAGATTTTGATTCCGACGAAACTCGATTTTACACGTGGTTTGAGGCATCGAGTTTTTAACTCACCGAGGTATGATCCTAGACTTTCATGTCTTATAAGGATGCTACGTGTAATCGTGTGTGTTTTTAACGATTAGATTGCTGTAGATCTAACTTTGTTTCAAGAAAATTAGGTTTTGATTAAAAAAGGGGTTTTTGTGTTGTTTCGGTCGTGTGAACCGGGTTTTGAGGCTTTTCGTTCGGTGGTCTTTGGTGGTTTGAGTTTGTGTGTGTCCGTGGCTGTTTATTATATGCGAATCGGTAGGTTTAAGGGTGTTTTGATGCATCATAGTGGGTGTTGGAGTGTTTGGGGGCTTAGAACACTCAAGAACAGAAAATCTGGGTTTTCCTTGGGTGGTAGCTCGCTCGAGCGCCCGATGTCCGCTCGAGCAGACTGGCTGCGCAGAGTCGTTTTGATTTGATGTTATCTCCCTCGTCCGGACTCGAAATTAGGTCATTCTTGTACTCAAATTGAAGCCCCGGAAGTCCTCTTTCCAATGCAACCTCTCTCGTCTTAAAATTATATTTGTGCAAAAAGTTATAATCAATAGAGTGAAGGTGTGTCAAGATTTCCAAACTATTTTTTACCCGTTTTTGGCCGAATGTTTGGGAACAAGTTGTTTTATATCCTTGTTGGCCCTTTTAACCTAATCCCAAGTTCCGTGGGGCATTGTGGTGCTCTTGGAGGTGTTGTGGGTTTGTGTTGGCCGTGTTGGATGTGCATGAATCCGTTTGGGTCGTGTTAGGGCCTTGGGAGTTTGTTGGTTCTTTGGTTTCCATTTGGCATCCTACGGTATTCAATTGATTAATTTATGAGAATTAGTCGATTCAAATACATGTGGATTCTTTTGGGGTTCGATTGGTTGTGCGATGGCTTCGGGAGTTATGTGGTGGCCTCTCGGTCGATTGGGTTATGTGGCTCGATCGACTGCTCTCCTCTAGTAATTTTTAGTTAGTTGGATTATGGGGTCCTATCAATTGAAGTAACGGAGAGGGTGTTAGTCATTTCATGCGGGGTGTTGGTGCATTGTTGTGTGTGCAGTGGTTAGTGCATCGTCGCGTGCGGGGATTTAGTTTTGTTTCTTGGTTTGAGGTTTCCTCCCAGCGTTGTCCACTCAAGCGGTGGTTGTGCACTCGAGCGGGCTGGTGGCAGAGTGTTGATTCGGTTGGTGACCGCTCTAGTGGTGGTTGAGCGCTCGAGCGGTGGAGTGGCAGAGATGTATGTTGGTAGGGGACCGCTCGAGTGGTGGTTGTGTGCTCGAGCGGGGTTGTGGCAGCTTCCTATGTCAGTTGGGAATCGTTTGAGTGGATGTTGGGTTATATGGCTATGTGCATTTATAACTGGCTTTGTACATTTATAACTGTTTATTATGTATGAAATATGTAAGTGGATTACATGGGTTTGATATCGTTATGTGAAACGTGATTTATGCTTTAAAACCCAGAGTTTTATAGGCAAGCGATGTGGTTTGTGAAACATAGCGATAGTACGTGGATTCATGCATTTAAATCCTATTAGGTTATGCATAGGTGCGCGGAATGAGATAGATAGTTATGTTAGCTCTAGCTGACGGTGTTTACGTTAGGGTTACGACCCTTCGATTTCAGTCCTAGAAGATTGGGTTTGGGTTACGACCCTTCGGTTAAAGTCTGTAAAGAAGCATTTGATAGGGCTACGGTCCCTCGGTTCAAGTCCGTAAAGAAGTGTTCATTAGGGCTGTGGTCCTTCGGTTAAAGTCCGTGAAGGGTAGGGCTACGGTCCCTCAATGAAAGTCCGTAAAGATGCATTGACGGGGGCTACGGTCTATCGGTGAAAGTCCGAGAAGATACATTGATTGCATTGACTGCATTATGGGACGGATAGACCAGTTTTCAAATTATTTTAAGAGTCGTGTGAATTACGATCTAAAAACCCTTTTCAACTATTTTTCTGGACTCCAGTGTGTGAGTCAAAACATGGTTTGTATCATCGCTTTTCCTTGCATGTGAAAATTTGTTTTAAAGGCTTGAAAGAGAGTTTAAAACTGCACTTCGATTTGCTAGCTTGTTTTGTTTATATTGCATGCTTGTCTAGTTTTTGCTGAGCTTTGGCTCACGGTGTGGGATAAAATATTTTCAGGTA
>JAUMHN010112585.1:0-24372 GCA_032360265.1 Heliamphora ciliata
CGTCTCGCTGCTGGTCTGTACGGGTTCAGGAATGGCTCCAGTCACATAGCGCCATAGTCGACGGCCTTTCAAGAAAATTTCCATGCTCTGAGCCCAGATACTATAATTGGTTCCATTCAATATAATATCAATAGGACGGACAATGGAATCGAGAGATGATACTGATTGAGACATTTTTTTTTACCCAATATCCCAAAAACAAACCTAATCCTCCCAACCCAGAAATCAAAGAATAAGATGGTTAGGGATTGAGTTTGCAGCAGCAGCGGCGACTGGTGAGTTTGAGATCTAGCGGCGCCGGCGAGGGCGACGGCGCTGTGGGCTGTGGGCTGCGGCGGCACTGGTGTGCGTTTGGTGGTGGTGCGACGCGAGGGGGCAGGGGGGCGACTTGGGTGCGGCGACCTGGGTACGGCGACCTGGGTGCGGAGGCGAGGACGACGAAGGCAACTCGATGTCCGTCGACGGCAATAAACCCAGGATGTTTGATCGCTCAACTCGGGACAGTTGCCGGAGGGCGCCTATTGGTGGGTTTGCAGCACAGCAGCAAGAAAAGTGGAAAGTGAGGGTTTCGGCCTTGGCAGCGGAGTTTCAGGCAGCGACAGCAGGCGACGATGGCAAGCGGCGGCGACGCGAAGGCGGTGAAGATGGCTGGTGGTGCCGCGACTGGGCGGCGCTGTGAGCCGTGACTGGGTGGCGCTGGGAGCGTTAGCTGGGCGGCACTGTGAGCTGCGGCGGTGTTGTGACGATGGATGAGGGCGTGGCAATGGGAGGTTGCAATGGTGACGCGATACCAGACGGCGCCAGCTATGGCGTCGACAGCACGAGGGGAGAACCACTGTCGATGGTCGCAACAAGAGATACCGACTATGGCGTTGATGGCGCGAGGGGAGGCCAGATCCGGTGAATCTGGTTGAGGCCAAAGCAACAGACGGCAGACAACGGCCGAAGCGATAGACGGCGGCGGAGATGAACGGCGGCGGAGATGGACAGTGGCAAGGTCGGCTGGTAGCGCCGGAAAAAGTACTACAGGCCACAAGAACGGCGCTCTGATACCATGTAGAAAATGAGAAGATTGTATATTTTCTGTATATGAAACTGTACAATATATGGCCTATTTATAGGCGAATAGGGATAAACAATAAAGGAAATACAATAAATATAGAGAATAAAATCAAATCAGAATAAATTAATCTAATATTCTAACAATCAATCTAATATTCTAACAATTTATTCATTAAGCATTTTTTGTGAGCATTTTGATAGTTTAATTATTTTAATTTTTTCTGTTCTATATTTTTTCTTTTCCTAGCAAATCAACAATAAAAAATTAATTTTCTTGTAAAATTCTGTTGTCAAATGAACACACACAAGAAAATAAGTTTCTTTTTTCTCTACTTTACGTTACCTCTTTTTTTCTAAGAATAACTTTCTTTCATAAGATTCCTGACTTGTAAACGGAGCCTTAGTTTCAATAGTTGTGAAACTTATCAGTGACCATACAATAACAAAATGTATTACACAATGTGGTTGTTGTGAAATTTATCAACAGCCATATAATCTAAAGAATTTAACAATTTGATTGATATTGCTGATTAAACTGTGAACTTCATCAATCTTAATAATTTTGAGCTTTAATACTGTGGACTATATAAATATTTTCAGTAAGTTCCAAAAGTTGTGAAATTTATCAGTAATAATACACTAACAAAGAGTGATACACAATATGATTGTTTTGAAATTTATCAACAACTATGAAATGATCTTAAATTACATAGTGCTCAATGTGTTCATTATATCAGTCGATTTCAACCTAAAAAATTTAGCAGTGTCATTATTTTTGTTAGTTAAATTGTAAAATTCATAAATCTTATTTAAAATTTTAAGTTGTAACACTGAATTATCAGTATTTTTAATAAGACTATACTCTTGTGAAATTTAGCGGTCATTACAAATGATAGTGTACACAATGTAGAATTTGCAATTAAGTCTTAATATGTTGGTTTTATTTTCTTAAATCAAGAAGCATAAGTTTTGTAAATTGAACTTCCAATTAGTGATATATAGTTAGTGCAATGAATGCCAACGAGGTTAATTTCATTGGAAATGCAATGTATGCTAAGAATTTAATGAGGGTAAAACAGTCAAACTAATATTTTAAATTGAATTTTTTTTTATGAAGGCACCCAATAAGAAAAAGGCCAGGATATCATTCTGAAACATTATCCAAAAGGATTAGCTTACTAATGAAGCTTGGCACCTCCATTTCCCAAGTATGACGACCCTCCAAACTTAAGGCCTTGAGCTAACGTGTGTGCAACTTGATTTCCATTCTTCCTCACATGAGAGTACCTCCACGCTGTAAACTTATTCAAGATCATTGTAGTGATTCCCTCGATAATAACTCCCACTATGGATAACTCTTCCTTCATCAAGTTAATAGCTTTAACTACGTTGAGGGAGTCCCCTTCCAAATGCACCGCCTTCATCCCGTCATTGGCAAGGATAACTTCTTGCATGGCTCACAAGGCTTCGATGTGATTAACACTACCAATTTTGGGAAACCTTGTCACACCTCAAATTTTGGGTCACAAGAAACGCCCTAAAAGCATCTATACGCAACACCTAACCCGATATCTACTCTCAGATAAAACATACATACATTATATATAATCGACAAAAGATTTGCATACACAATTCCAACACCAAAAGCATGTAAAAGAATACATGGTCCAAAAAGAACAAAAAGGAAGACGACAAATCTTTTGCCCCCTTTCGGCTCCTCCGGATCAACCTGCGTGCTCGATACCTGAAAAATATTTAAAATTTCACACCGTGAGTCAGAGCTTAGCAGAAACTAGACAAACATGTAATAAAAGCGAAATATGTTAGGAAAACAATGTACAGTTTTTGACTTTCTTTTAAGCCTTAAAACGGTTTTCATGGTTTACATGCAATCCATGCACTTTCTCGGGCTTTCACCGAGGGACCGCAGCCCCAAATAATGCATCTTCTTAGACTTTTATCGAGGGACCTTAGCCCCAACTAATACACTGTTAACCAAAGTTAACATTCATAGGACCACATCTCCATCACTCATATTCCTTACACATATGTACAAATAAAACTATAGTTTTAGATACCGCAAAATCACATACCCGTCCTTCAACATGCATGAATAACACTAGAGTTTTAAAAGCATGAAACCATGTATAGACTCCACATAATGACGCCACTCGCCACATAACCCGTTACGATATCACGTGACACAAAATCAACATCCACATCCATAGAAAACCAACAACCTACAAAACCAAACCTAGCCCAACGGCCAACACCAAACCTTCCACAATGATTTTCACGAAACACTGACATTTTCAAAACTCAACTTTTTGAAAGGAATCAAAGACCCAAACACGCCAACACCCAACGATGTCTAAGTACACCACGATAAACTAACTCACATCACCCCCGAGGATGACCACAAAGCACAAACAAAACCCACTGCCACAACGCGACCACCTAAAACAACCAAATAGCCCCAACAGCATTTCAGTCAATTGAACCCCATAATTCAGTCGACTGAAAAGCTACTGGAAAAGAAACTGAAAGCCTCAAACCCAGGTCAGTCGACTAAACACCTCAGTCCAGTCGACTGAGCAACCACATGTCGACCCAGTCGACTGAACTGTCCAGTTCAGTCGACTGACTCACGGCGAAAATCGACTCTAAGCTACTGGAACAGCCTTCTCAAACCCAAAATCGAAGCATCCAAACTCCCTTTCGACACCCTTGAACATATCTAAACCCAAAACTACTATGAAACACTGAAAGAAACTCCTCGAAAACCCATTTCATCGAACCAAAAACAACCAAAAATGATTTGAACCAAAACCTAACTTTCCAAAACATAACCCGATTTTTAATTCATTTTTAAATGGTAAAAACACACAAGATTTCACGTAGCATCCTTATAAGACATGAGAATCTAGGATCCTACCTTGGTGAGTAAAAAGCTCAACATCTCGAATCACGTGAAAAAATAAACTTCGTCGGAATGAAATTCTATCCAGATGAACGCGTAGCCCCATGTGCCGATAGCAAGGATAAGCTATTGGATCGTCGAAAATCAAGTCCCGGGCCCCCAAGAAGTTAGAGAGAAGGAAAAGCTTTATAGGTTTCAAAAAGGTAGAGAGATGAAATATCTTTTAGAAAATATCTAAAAATAGATATTTATAGGCTCGCGAATTTTTTTTTGAAATTCGCATCACAATGCCCAACGACCCCAGGAACCACCCCACATGCATTCCTAAGCCCGAATAAGCATAAAAACACATATAAACATACTATCACGAAAACGAAGAACAACGCATCGAAACCTCACAAAAATTAAAATGGGTCAGGGTCTCACAACTCTACCCCCTTGAAAGGAATTTTGTCCCCGAAATTTAACACAAGGTCAAAAGAAAACAACTTTGTTGATCACAATCGACACAGGCACAAGAGATGGTCAGCCAAACCACTCATATAATATAGTCAAATAAGGTCATACATTCTAAACAATGGCTAACTACCTCAAAGACACGGGAACTACAACTCGTCCCAACTTCACATCCACACCAACCAATGTCTCAACACAGCACACCACCCATGGAGTCCATCACCAACTCCCAAACAGATGAAATGAAGAAACACAATGCTCCCGTGTCGATAAGAAGACTGGCTCAAAGTTTGCACGCTCAGAAAGTACCTCTGCTCACTGGAGGAGTAAATACATCATCAGGCATAACTGGTACCTTGGAAGAACTAGGAGCAGTGAGGGCATACAGTCTGCCCTAAGCCATCCCGGTCTGTCCATCACAGCCCAGAACTGTCGGTTGCCGTACCAACTGAACTGAAGTACCCCCATCTGTAACCCGAGAAATTTGGAATGCAAGATGCTGCTGTCAATGATCTGGTTGACCTTGCACAAACAAACTCACTGGTGTACCTGCCGTGCCTGGTACATTGCCTCCCTGAGGGCAGCTCCTATGAATATGTCCAGGCTGGTCACATCCATAACAAATTTGTAGCTCCATCCCTTATGACTAAACCCATACTAAACACTAGGACTTCCTTGGCTGGACGATGTCTCGGCTGCCTACACTGATAGCAAATCAACTCCCTATGCTCTGGCCTACCAGAAGAGGCCACTGATGGTGCTGGTGTAGAAAACTACTGTGGTAATCCAAATGGATGGAAACCAGGGCCAGAGGACCTTTTCCTCTGGCTGGAGCGCTCAGCTGACTATGCCTCTATTCCGCTCTGCTGTGCTCTGACCTTCCTAGGTCCACGGGTCTCACTTAAAGTGTTCTTAATCCTTGCTGCTGACATTACCAGTTTTGTAAAAACACGCCGTCCCATACCAGCCACTCGCTCCCTGATCGCCGGCCTCAAACCCCGTTCAAACCTTCTCGAACATAACTCATCTGTCACCACCATCTCTGGTGTAAAACGAGACAGGCTAGTAAATCTAGCCTCGTACTGTGCAATACTCATTGTCCCCTGAGTGAGAGCATAAAACTCCTCTCTGTACATGTCCCTCAAAAAAGAT
Source organism: Heliamphora ciliata (assembly GCA_032360265.1). Taxonomy (NCBI): domain Eukaryota; kingdom Viridiplantae; phylum Streptophyta; class Magnoliopsida; order Ericales; family Sarraceniaceae; genus Heliamphora; species Heliamphora ciliata. The sequence continues at coordinate 5,591 of JAUMHN010112585.1, forward strand.
AAGAACTATTTCTCTAGAAAGACCCCCGTGAAAGCTGCCCATGTGCCCTCCACAATGTTTTGGGTATATTTCCACCACTCGCGAGCATCACCCCACAGCTGAAAAGCTGCAAAAGAAGACCGCAATTCGTCTTTAACGATCTATAATGTGTCAATGATCCGGGTCACCAATTTCAACCACTCTATCGCTATAGTAGGATTAATATCCCCAGCAAAACTAGGTGGATCCATACATCTGAATTCTCGCATCATCGCCGTTACCCTCGGCTTAGGTTCTCTCTCTCTCCCCCTAGCGGTCTCAACCAGCTGACCATTGGAGCCAACCAGCGCACACAGCAAACCTACCGCGTCAACAAGTCCTTGAGGAGCATTTACATCCACAGCATCAACGATAGGCACATCCCCTTGACCAAAACCACAGTCACGGCCTCAACCATGGCCACGTCCTCTCCACGTAGACATCACGTCTATAAGAAAGGAAAAAAAACAGAACATAAAACGTAGCATATCGCATAAACATAAACGCTAACCACATAAGCATGCTAACATGTAGCCACATAAGTTCTGCTATACAAACCCCACATACCGAGGAGAACTGACAAGAGTGACGCGTCAATCTGGATAACCCACTTAGATTTCTTGCCAGAAAACACGTCGGCCAAACGTATTTCTAACTCGACTTCCAAGCTCATAAATCTAAACGCCCTAAGGCAAGACTAATCAATCCTAAGGTTTAACCCCCATGCTTACATATACACAACATTTACACATTCACCACATTATCATGTTCGCACTATCAAAACATCAAAACATAGGCAGTCAAGCACACACAATCAACCTCACACGGTGATGCACCTTTTTCCATGGCTCTTTGGTATTCGAGCCCAGAGCTTTGATACCATGTTGTCACACCCCAAACCCCAGATCACAAGAAATGCCCCAAAAATAACCATACGTAACACCCAACTCGATATCCACTCTCAGATAAAACATGCATACATTATATGTAATCATCAAAAGGATTATATACACGGTTCTAACACCGAAAAATATGTAAAAAAATACATGGTCCAAAAAGAACAAAAAGGAAGACTACAAATCTTCTGCCCCTTTCTGACTCCTCCAGATCAACCTACGTGACCGATACCTGAAAAATATCTCAAATTTCACACCGTGAGCCAAAGCTCAACAGAAACTAGACAAACATGTAATAAAAGCTAAACATGCTAGGAAAATAATGTGCAGTTTTTGACTCTCTTTCAAGCCTTAAAACGATTTTCATGATTCACATGCAATCTATGCACCTTCTCGGGCTTTCACCGGGGGACTGCAGCTCCAAATAATGCACCTTCTCAGACTTTCACCTAGGGACCTCAGTTCTAACTAATGCACTGTTAACCAGAGTTATCATTCATAGGACCACATCTCCATCGCTCATATTCCTTACACATATGCAAAATAAAACCAGAGTTTTAGATACCGCAAAACCACATACTCGTCCTTCAACATGCATGAATAACACTAGAATTTTAAAAGCTTGAAACCATATATAGACTCCACATAACGACGCCACTCGCCACATAACCCGTCACGATATCATGTGACACAAAATCGACATCCACATCTATGGACATTCAATCACCGATAAAACCAAACCTAGCCCAATAGCCAACACCAAACTTTCCACATATGATTTTCATGAAACACTGATGTTTTCAAAACCCACCTTTTTGAAAAGAATCAAAGACCCAAACACGCCACACACCCAATGATGTCTAAACACCACGATAAACTAACCCACATCACCCCCGAGGATGACCACAAAGCAAAAAAAAAACCCCACTGCCACAACGCGACCGCCTAAAACAACCAAATGGCCCCAACAGCACTTCAGTCCACTGAATTCCATAATCCAGTTGACTGAAAAGCAACTGGAAAAGAAATAGAAATCCCCAAACCAATGTCAATCGACTGAACACCTCAGTCCAGTCGATTGAGCAACCACACTATCGACCCAGTCGACTGAACTGTAGTTTAGTCGACTGACTCACGGCGGAAATTGACTCTAAGCTACTGGAACAACCTTCTCAAACCCAGAATTGAAGCATCTAAACTCCCTTTTAATACCCTCGGACATACCCAAACTCAAAACTACTATGAAACACCGAAAGAAACTCCTCAAAAACCCATTCCATCCAACCAAAAACAATCGAAAATGATTTGAACAAAAACTTAACTTTTCGAAACATAACCCGATTTTTCATTTAATTTTAAACGATAAAAACACACAATATTTTACATCGCACCCTTGTAAGACATGAGAGTCTAGGATCCTACCTCAGTGAGTCAAAAACTCAATGCCTCGAACCACATGAAAAAATGAACTTCGTCAGAATAAAATTCTGTCCGGATGAACGCGTAGCCCTTGGTGCCGATAGCAAGGATCAGCTGGTGGATTGTTGAAAATCATGCCTCGGTCCCCCGAGAAGTTAGAGAGAAGGCAAAACCTTTTAGGTTTCAAAAAGGTAGAGAGATGAAATATCTTTTAGAAAATATCTAAAGACATATTTATAGGCTCGCGAAATTTTTTTTTTTTTTAAATTTGCACCACAACGCCCGACCCTGGGATCCACCCCACATACATTGCTAAGCCTGAACAGGTATAAAAATATATATAAACATGCTATCATAAAAATGAAAAACAACATGTTGAAACCTCGTAAAAATTAAAACGGGACGAGGTCTCACATACCTCGTGTGGACCCTAGCACTAAATCTTTCCTTGCAATCACCCCCACACCTCCAATTTCGTTTGTTGACTGTGCTTCATCAAAATTTATCTTTATAAAGCTTTGGTCTGGTGGCTCCCATCTTTGCTTTGAGTTGCAAGTAGGCATGGTATTCACTCTTTCATTAATTTCCTTGAACTCCTTCATGTAAACAATCGCATTATCTGCAACTTTCTTGGGATGGTTTGCCTTGCCCCTGAAGTTACACCTGATTCTGTTTAACCAAATGTGCTAGATTGTCATCAACAATGACTCAAAATGATCCTTCTCCATTCTTTCCTGTTCATGGAAAATCCAGTCCCTAACGTTCCCTTAATTCCTCATGTTGTCCTACTTGTAGTCTCATCATACTTCCTTCCAAACTCAATGTGCAAGCCAACAATCTCTCAATCAATAGATGCTTGCTTCTACCTCCATTTCACAATCTTCGCACATGTGCATGCCAACAATCCCTCAAGCAATGTATGCTTGTTTCTACTTACTTTTCCCAATCTTCGCACATTGAATTTTGTATGATCTTCCTCTTTAAAATCTCCACATTGACAGAGGTGCTTGATGTGCAAGCTCTCCATGTAAAAATCTTTACTTTGTTCGGACGCATTGCGCCCCACAATCTGGTCAAGAACTTACTTAGCCTATGTTTAGCTTAGCTTTTTTTTTTTTAAAGGTTTTTTGCTTCAAAACCTTTAAAAAAATCCACTAATTTGGTCTAAGTTGGCTTTTTTCACATCTTTTTACATTTATTTTTTTTATAAAAAAAGCTAAAAAACCAAAAAACCTAAAAAAAAGATAGTCCAAACACAAGCTAAGAGCAACATTACTCGATGATTCTCCATTAAACCTTTCAATTCTTTTTATGACATGATAGGCTAACCAGACCATTTTTTCCTCAGGTAATCTACTGCTTAGGGAATGCAGAAAATCTCTTTGGCTTCGAAAGAGAGAAACAACCTTTTAATCACCTCCTCATTCCATTCTCTTGTAAAAGGATTAATTAAATCAGAAACCCTCATGTTTTCCCATGCCTGGGCCATGGACCTCACCACTGATGCTGAAGATCCGTTTGGTATCCAGTTTGTTAGGGTTGTATACTAAAAATCATGGATTTATTTTTTAGTTTTAGAATTTTATTTTATTTCTTAATAAAATTAATTTTTTCCATTTTATGAGAATCTTAATGAGTGATGTATGTATTTTATTATTTAGTTGATGTTGTGCATAGATATCTTTTATTATACATAGTATTTAATCTGGTGTGTAGAGTTCAGTTTGTACACAAAAGATCAGATTAAAGATTCTTGTAAACTATAAGTTTTTGGTTCACAGTTTAGATGAAATTAGACAAACTATTGGTACGACTGTAGCACAGAGTTTTAATAACATGTCTTGGTTATGGAGAACAGATAAAAGCGTTGTCTATTGTTCCAACTCGTTGTACTAGTACACTTTGTGTGTACTAAATAGGACCACATTAAGATCATTAATTTTATACTGATTATATAAATTAATTCACACTTGTGATTATTATGAGTGCTTATACTCTTAATTTTGTGTTAGTTCTGCAGCCCAAGAGAGGAGTGAATTGGGTTTTAAAAATAATAATAATAATTTAAAAAATCTTTTCTAAAATCTTTTTATTTTTTAAATAAATATAACAAGTATATCAAGAAATAAAGCAATGAAGAAATTAAAGAGGTTAGGGAGAAAGAAATTGAATCGGACAACAAGATTTATAGTGGTTTGGCTTCTTCCAAACCTACGTCCACTTCTCAAGACTCCCTTTGAGAATATCCACTAAGATCAAATGCTTTACAGGCTCATTCAAAAGCCTTTTACAGCCTCAAGTAGTTCCTACAAAACAACCCCTATTTTTTCTGAACTAACTTAAGCTTTTCTTTAAAAATGATCATTCACTCTCTTAAAAGATCAAGAGTGACTCATCCTCTATGACAACAAATGAGAGAATCAAAGATTTACTAACTCACTCTATTTACAAATGATTGAAAATAAATGAACAAGAAAGAGAGAATTGGCTGGAGAAGTATTAAAGAGCAGTAAATGCTTTCTCAAGGATTTTAGCTTTGATCTTGAGCAATAGAACATCGTCAATTCATTTGAAACTCTGAAAATTAACTCCTTATATAGCCATATGAATTTAATGACCCGTTGGTGGGTTGGTGGAGGCAAGAAATTCTTTGAAATCCAACCATTGGAACCAGCGCGAGATTTAAAATCTGTCGAAGGTGTCGACTCAAAACCATTTTGTGTCGGCACAAAATATCTAAGGCTTGGTTCTCCAAGTGGTTGTGTTGACTCAGTTCTTCGTTGGTGTCAACTGAATTTTTTCATTTACTTTACCTACACATTGGTGTTGACTCATGAATCATCTAGCGTCGACCCAGTGCATTTCTTTAGATTTTTAGGTGAGACTTTGGTGTCGACTCAAAATTATTTGGTGTTGACTCAGAAAGTCACAGTCAGCCTCAAGACTTTTAGAGTCAACTCATCTTTGTTTGGTGTTGACTCATAAACTTTTAGAAAGTCTCTGTTGTTTTGGTGTAAAATAAACTTCGTTTGTTGTTAACCCAAAACTCTTACTTTTGAAAGGGACATTTGTGTCGACTCAACAAGCTTTGGTGTTAACCCTTTTTGATTTGGAATTGAGAAATGACTTGAAGTCCTGGTGTCGATTTATTTCTCTTTGGTGTCGACTCATCTGAGTTTTCTAAAGGGTGTCTAGGTGTCGGCTCAATTTCCTTTGGTGTCGACTCATAGAATTCGAAGACTAGAACCTAATGGATCACTTGGTGTCAACTCAAGTTGAATCCCACAAGGTTGTGTAGGTGTCGACTCAAATCCCTTAGGTGTCGACTCATTTTTCTCATCCGCCTTTGACTTGGTGTCGATTTAAAGGGTATTTGGTGTCAACCCAAAGTAGATTCTAGTCTAATGCTAAAGGTGTCGACCCAAACTAGTTTAATGTCGACTCAAATGAGTACTTGAAACGTCTAAGTAAAGATGTCAAGGTGTTGACTCAATTTCTCAATGGTGTTGACACACTTAGAGTTTCAAGCGTTTTTTGTCTTAAGGTGTCAACTCAAATATTAGTTTGTATCGACACAAAATGTTCTTTATAAGAACAATGAGTGTCAACCCATTTGATGTAAAGAGTCAGCACAAATGGCTTAAGGTGTCGATTCATCAGTCATGTAGTGTCAACACTTACCTTTTTGGAAACAATTAAATATAATATTTTTAAATCAATTTAATTTGAAAAATAAATTATTAAAATTATCAAAATTAAAATCTAATTAAAAAGTCATTGGGCTAGCAATCTCCCTTTTTTGATGATTACAATATTTTCTTGAAAACATTTAAAAAAAAATTGGACAAGGGTTCTCCCCTTTATCTCCATGCCTTAAACAAATTAAGCAATCACAATAATAAGGCATTCAATAACAGTGTAATACACATGTTTAAGAGAATTTACAATTTAATTCAGAAGGATTTTGAATTCATTTAAAATTGTGCATCAAATCAAAGTGTTCAAGTGTCTTAACAAGCTCAACACAATAATTATAACTTCATACATGTGCAAGAGTTTCAAGTCTCAAATGTCATGCACTCCCAAACTCAATATGGTAATCAACACTTGGTAAAAACAATTGCAGAATAATGAATTAACAGTTGATATGAAATAAAGACATGTCATTCATAGAAGGTTAAAATTCATACATTCATTTTACAAAAACTAACAACAACCAAAGATATGTTCATCCACAACATTCACAACTAGAAAGACAAAAACAGAATGTATGTTTCAAGTTATATATTCTCTTTCAAACATCAAAACAACAACAACAACAACAACAACAAAAACTTCTTTACTTCTTTTTTCTTCTCTTCCTTCTTCTTCTTGTGTTTTCTTCTTCTCCCCTTTTATAATTATCAAACAAAAAAATGCTTCAGAGGTCATCTATCTGTTTCTTGAGAGTCTTCTTCTCCTCTTACTTCTTCTTTCTCTCATAGGCCTTCTCTTTGGAGGAATGGGCTCTTGCATCCTTCTTCTCCTGGGCTTCCATGGCTACAAATGTAGCTATCAAGGTAAGATTTGCTTCACGTCTAAGCCGAGCTTCTTTCTATTCTTTTAATTCCTTGGGCTTGAATTTCTTGCCCTAAGCTTCCTTAATCTATGTGAGATGTTCCTCAACCTTCTGCGAGTTTTGTTGCATGGCTATGACCATGCCTTCATTGTATTCCTTGTTAACTTGCTGGAGAATCTAGAGGTTCGCATCCACAATGGCCTCAAGGTGCTCCTTCATTTTCTTATTGAGGGACCTATCAGCATCACATGCATTTTTTATGTTTATATAAAGAATGCAGTTGGTCTTCTCGAGGGAGGTGACTGACTCAGAAATAGAGAATACTTTACAACCTATGTCGTAAAGATCCGCATCGACCTTCTCACGAAAGGATTCCATGAAAGAAGTTAAACCCTGAACAAGGGTGACTAGCTTAGCAATCTGCTGGGAGGAGGCACCAACTGGTGGAACAGAGGAAGAACCATCGACAAGAGGAGGAGGAATAGAAGAGAAAGAGGGTCCTAGTATGTCAACTCTGGAGTGAAATGGAACATGAGATGATGTATCAAAGGGAATGAGGGAATTTGATCGACTAGATGGAGGGAGAGGGGTCCTATTAGCAGAGGGAGTACCACAACGAGTAGTTTAATTTTCATCAACTCTTGAAATTTACATGTGTTTCAAAGTGGATTATCCATACAAGTCATGCTTTGAAAAGGGAATTCCTTTCTCAGTGGACAGATTAACACCAAAATGTCGAAACACAAGAGTCAAATACACAGCATGCGGGAGAGAGGAATTAATCTTAGAATGGGACTGCAACATGTCAGAAATGAATAGGTGACCAAGAGCAAGTTGTTTGTCTTCAAGAATGCACCACATTATAAAAATGTGCATATACATTACATCCCCGAATTTTCCAGATTAGGAAAGAAAAATGTGGTTAACAAAATGATAAAAAGACGATCCCAAAGTTTTCTATGCCCTAGTGCACCAGGAAAATCACGTTTCAAATCCCAGTTATATGCGAAGCGTTATCTAGGTCATAGGTTTATGAGACGATCCCTAGGTGTTCTAAGGCCCTGGTGCACCAGGAAAATACCAACTCAAATTCTAGTAATATGAAAAACGTTGTCTATGTCCTAGGTTCGTGAGATGATCCCTAGGTTTTCTAAGCCCTGGTGCTCCAGGCAAACCCTGTTTCAAATCCTAGTCAGTTGTCTAGATCTTAAGTTTGTGAGATGATCTCTAGGTTTTTTATGCCTTGGTGCGCTAGTCTAACCAACTCCTAGTCATATGCGAAGCGTTGTCTAGATCCTAAGTTCGTGAGACAATCCCTAGGTTTTCTAAACCGTGGTTCACCAAGCAAACTCTGCTCTAAATCCTAGTCACATACGAAGTTTTGTCTAGGTCCTAGGTTCGTGAGACGATCCCTAGGTTTTCTAAGCCCTAGTGCGTCAAGTAAATCAAACCCTAGTTATATGCGAAGCATTTTCTAAATCCTAGGTTCGTGAAAAAATCCCTAGGTTTTCTAAGCCCTAGTGCGTTAAGCAAATCCTATTTCAAATCCTCGTTATATATGAAACGTTGTCTAGGTCCTAGGTTCGTGAAACGATCCTTAGGTTTTTTAGGCCCTGGTGCACCAGGCAAACTCTGTTTCAAATCCTAGTTATATACAAAGCATTGTCTAGGTTCTAGGTTCATGAAACGATCCTTAGGTTTTCTAAGACTTGGTGCGCCAAGCAAACCTTGTTATAACGAAGCGTTGTCTAGGTCCTAGGTTGGTGAAACGATCCTTCGATTTTCTAAGCCCTGGTGCACCAGGCAAACTCTGTTTCAAATCCTAGTTATATGCGAAGCATTGTGTAAATCCTAAGTTCGTGAGACGATCCCTAGGTTTTCTAAACCCTGGTGCACCGGGCAAACTCTGTTTAAAATCCTAGTCATATGTGAAGCGTTATCTAAATCTTAGGTTCGTGAGATGATCCCTAGGTTTTCTAAGCCCTGGTGCACCAAGAAAACTAAATCCTAATAATGTGCGAAGCGTTGTTTAGGTCCTAAGTTCGTGAGATGATCCCTAGGTTTTCTAAGCCGTGGTGCGCTAGGCTAACTAAATCCTAGTTACATGCGAAGCATTGTCTAGGTCCTAGGTTCGTGAGACGATCCCTAGGTTTTCTAGGCCCTGGTGCGCCAGGCAAACCCTATTTTAAATCCTAATCATATGTGAAGTATTGTCTTGGTCCTAGGTTCGTGAGATGATCCCTTAGTTTTCTAAGCCCTAGTGCACTAGGAAAATTCCGTTTTAAATTCTTGTCATATGCAAAGCGTTGTTTAGGTCTTAGGTTCGTGAGACGATCCCTGGGTTTGCCAAAGCCCTGCTCCTTAAGTACCTATATGTTTTGTTAAGCCCTACTCCTCAGGCACCTTAAGCCCTACTCGTTAGGCATCTATCTTTCAAAACCCTAATGTTCTAAGCCCTGCTCCCTAGGCACCTATTCTCAAAAAGCCCTACTCCACAGGCATCCTATGTTTTAAAGCCCTATTTTTCAGGAACCTATGGTCTAATTCCTAATAATTAGTTGTTTTGTCCTAAAATCTCTAGTTGCTCTAATAATCTGTTTAGTCCTCAATTCGATGTCCAGGTTTGTCCTTTTAATATTAATAGTGTGTTTGAATTGCATTTTTGTCCATTATAAGTTCCTTTAAATTGATTATGTTATTTGCACTTTAACTGGGGCAATTAGTTACAAGTTTTTCAATCACATACAGTATATCACAAGTAATAAGGGATCCTAGATATGCATCTACGTTCAGATATAAAGCTACAAGCATGCTTCAATATTATGAATTGAAAGAGAAGAAAGGAAGACTTACCACATGATAATGACAGGAGAGGTGGTCCTGTGGCTCGCGGAGAAGAAGGTCGGGAGCAACGTCAGCAACTAGAGGCTCGTATCACCTCATCCTGCTAGGTCTCAGACGATGGGGAGCCGGAGCATAGTGACACGGGTCAAAAGGAACAGGAATGCCCTCATCGGCATGGGCATCGAAGAAATCAGCAATCTCTGCCTCAGCAACCGCTTACTCCACCGCCACCTGATTTGTTGCTGCCTACGTTGCGGCTACTGCCGGTGCTGCCCTGTCTTGGTGCTCGATAGCGTGAAGCAAAGACCGCTCAGCCTCAGTCGCATGAATGTCCATAGCCCCTATAGCACTGGAAGGCTGAGGCGCAGAAATTGCACCAGTAGGTACGCTAGAGCCGGCCCCTCTAATAGCGTTGAGATAAGTGCTATCGAAAGTGGAAAGTCCTCATCGTACCCCAAAAATGTCATCACCGTGGCCTGCCATGTGAAGGAAATGAGGGAAATGATGAGAAAAGCTAAAAGAATGTCTTGAAAGTCTCAGAAGCCTTTAGAACCTTGAGAGAGTTTGAAAGGGTAGAGAGAGTTAGAGAGAGAGTGAAGGATGCAAAGTGAGGCTGATCCTCGCGTCTGGGCGGCCTTTAGGGCGCCTGGTCTTTGCGACCGCAACAAACGTAGTTAGCAACCGTGAGGTTAGTGAAGGGGTTATTTACGACCTTCATTTGAATAGATGCTTGCGACCGCCATCTGTTAAAAATGTCACATCGCAGCCTAGGTCCCTGGACCCTGCGACCGCAAGGTTTAATTGTTTCGGGTGTGTGTGTTTTTGTTATGATTGCGTTTTGTGTTTATAATTACTCTTTAAGGTTTGTTTGGTCATTTATTTTTGGGGTTTAAAGATAATTTTAAAGTCTTGACTCAACTTTTTAATTTTTTTCATCCCATGCTCGTCCCGAATTTTTAGTACTTGACTCAACCTATTAATTTGTTGTTCTCTCCCGATGAAAATAATTTTAAAAGTCATAACTCGACTTTTTAATTATTTTTATCCCGTGTTCATCCCGAATTTTTAAGTCTTGACTCGACCTATTAATTTGTGATTCTCTCTCGATGAGAATAATTTTAAAGTGTTAACTCGACTTTTTAATCAATCTTGACTCGAATTATTAATTTGTGGTTCTCTCCCAATGAAAATAATTTTAAAGTCTTGACTCGACTTTTTAATTATTTTTATCCTATTTTCTTCCCGAATTGTTAAGTCTTGACTTGACCTATTATTTGTGATTTTCCCCCAATAAATTTAATTTTAAAGTCTTGACTCGACTTTTTAATTATTTTTATCCCGTTTTCGTCTCGAATTTTTAGGTCTGACTCGACCTATTAATTCATGTTGTTTTTCCGGTTAAGATAATTTCTAGGATCTTGACTCGATCCTTTTGAATATTTTATCCCCATCTGAGTTCTTAGATTTTGACTCGATCTTTGAATTATTGTTTGTGTATGTTCCTTGGGGTCTTGACTTGACCTTAGAATATATGTTGACCTACTAGTATCTGCATCATCTTTTACATCTTGCATTTGTCCCAGAACTACGTTTTGCTATGATCCCTAGCAAAGGCGTACGTAGGCAGCTCGATAGAAGTTCGGGCATAACCACCATCATATGAATCCTTGTGTGTTTTGTAGCCTAAGATTGGCGGCATGGTCAAATGGATATTGTCTCTGGGTCTTTGACATAACTCGCATCACGCGTTGCTATGCAAGTTGTGTCAAAGAGGGGCAACTGTAGACACCCCAATTTGACCCCGTCGAATCTTAAGTTTATCCGGGTGAGTCTGATGATGAAAACCAAGTGAAATGATATCTCTAAATGATCGACGGGAAGAAATCCAAATCCAGTATTCAAACCAAATGATCAAAAATCTCACAACCATGACGCTGCAACCTTCAAACTTGGCGACCTAGTTGTTCATTAGCCCAACCATGACGTCACGACCATTCAGTTGGTTGTTGCAATCACCATATGAATCTCTTAGAAACCCTAAACTTTGCCACGGTCGCAACCTTTAAAGGTGGCGACCACAACCTTGTTGAGCCCAGTCTGAGCGTCAAATGTGGAAACACCTCATTGGTTGGCATGTTCTATGTAAACGTACCTTTGGTACGATTTCAAATTTTTTTTTTGCTGATGTCAATACACTGCTACTTTACTGAGTGCTATTCTAAGTATGCCGGTACTTTGCCGTATTCCCGACTCATACCCAGATCCATATTACAGCTCGAGCTCGACTTGCATACTAGAATTGGATTGCTTCTCGAGGATTGAGCTGAGAATTTTATATTCCACGACTACAGGATTCATCTGAATAGTCGCGTACCAGGTATTCTGTTGAAATCTCGACATTTCTCTCCCCACATTTTGCTACCCCCGTAAGGAGGTCAGGGTTTTGATTTTGAGTTTCAATTACTAAATTGCATGTTGTTTCTTTTGTGTTGCTATCACTTGGTTTAATCATCATGTGTTTAATCAATAATTTTGATTAGTAAAATTGTGAGCATGCTTATGTTGGATGCAAACTGGCAAGATCATTATTTTTGTAAATAATTTTTTGAATAAAAATAGCTGGACAAACAATGGTTGGAACAGGCTCCAGATAAAATTTTTTGATGTCAAACGATCAAAATAAAACCCGTACCACTATAGTTAATTTAGAATAATATCTTTTTGGTCAATTGTCCAACTACGATTTTTTTATTTCGAGTTGAAGTTCCCGTCAGACCTTCTACTGTATTCTCTTATACGATTCCTGAATGTAGTGTGGGTTGCGATCCTTCGAGAACTCGTACCGGCAGAACCTGGTCAGCTTTAATCTTGAAGACAAGTTCTGAATTTGGTTTAGCCTACTAACGTATTTATAGGGTTACAGTAAGGACCTGTGGAATAATTATGACAAAGACTTCTAGTGTAACCTAGATACGTATCCAACGGTTTCTGTAATTAAGTAAACGTCTCAGCGGTATCTATAATTATGAAAACCTTGCAACAGTTTCTGCAATTTTCATAAAATACTAAATTATAGTTCACACCACTAAAGAACTGTAATTGCACTCTAAGCCATAATCTCAAGACCATCTTGTAATGAGCTCATATTATTAAATGCGTATCTCATCTCTCTACGTTAAGATTCTCGATACACGCTAATTAAATTTAATTACTGGCAATTTAATTTAATCAACATCTTTAAAATTCCTTAAGCCCATTTGCTTAACTTATTTGACGGCTGGATAATCAAATCCACCTACAGGGTTTGGCCAGGTCAAAACTTATAAGCTTTCTTATGGGGGTATCGTCAATCCCGATCATTCGAGACGTGGATTCCGTCAATAATTAATATTCACCATGTAAATAATACTACTATCCAATTCACCGGAAATATAAATCCATATAAGATCGCAACCCCTAATAAATTAAAACAACGAATATTAAATATACACAAATCAATAATTATTTCAGGATTAAGACCATAAGCACTCTCATAATAACCTGAGGGTGTAAATTAATTTATATAGTCAGTATAAAATTAATTACCCCAATGTGTCATATTTAATACACACAGTGTACTAGCACAGATAGTTAGAATAATAAACGACGCTATTATCTATTCCCTGTAACCAAGACAGGTGTACTAAAACTCTGTACTATAGTCGTACTAATGGTATGTCTATTTTCATCTAAAATATGAACAAATATTGTATTTTTTAAGAACCTAAAATCTGATCTTCTGTGTGCAAGCCGTACTCTACAACCAGATTAAATACTATACAGAATAAAGGATATTCATGCATAATATTAAATAAAAATAATATTGCATGCATTGCTCATAAAGATTCTCATAAAATAAAAAATTAATTTTATTAAAATAAAAATAAATACTAAAAATATAGTTTTTAATATAAAACCTAACAATCTCCCACTTATACTCAAAATCATGCTGCTATACATCTGACTCCCACACCCTTTACATGACTATCAAAAGTCTTTGCCTGTAAGTTCTTTGTAAAAAGAATATGCAAAGTTGTTTCATGATACAATCTTGGTCACAGCAACATCACCCAACTGTACAATTTTGTCGTATCGAGTGATACTTATGCTTAATGTGCTTTCTCTTCTATGGACTCTTGGTTCCTTCGAGTTTGCAATCGTTTCACTATTATCATAATAAAGTGTAATAGCTTATTGAACTGAAGAGACCACATCTAGATCTAATCGGAAGTTCTTGAGCTAAACGGCTTCCTTGGTTACTTCAAAAGCTGCCATAAACTCAGCCTCCATGGTGAGATCAACAATGCATAACTGCTTGACACTTCTCCAACTAATAGCTCCACCTCCTAAGGTAAACACATATTCAAAAGTAGACTTACGAGAATCTTTATCTGACTGGAAATTCGAGTCTGTGTATTCTAAATGTACTAGACTGTCTGCCTGGTAAATAAACATATAATCTTTAGTCCTTTTCAGGTACTTGATTATATTCTTTATCGCAGTTCAATGCTCGTGCCCAGGGTTAGACTAACATCTGCTAACTATGCCAACGAAAAAGTAAACGTCGGGTCTAGTGCAAAGCAAATGTCGGGTCTAGTGCAAAGTATAGCATACATTAAGCTTCCTACTGCCAAAGCATAAGGAGCCATTTCTTAGAATCCCGCATGCTAAAACAAGCAAGGATATCATCAATATACTTTGCTTGTGATAAGCCCAACATCCTTTGTTTTCGATCTCGCAGAAGCTTAATCCCAAAGATATGACTGATTTCTCTCAAGTCCTTTATATCGAACTAGCCAAATAACCATATTTTTATCGTAGATAATGCCCCCACATCATTTTTGATGAGCAAGATATCATCAACATAAAGTACTAGAAAGATCACCACATAAAGTACTAGAAAGATCACCACGCTTCTGTCACGCTTCTTGTATACACAGGAATCATATGGATTCTGATCAAAATCATAAGATTTTATGGCTTGATCAAATCGAGTATTCCAAGACCTTGATGCATATTTAAGTTCATTAATGGATCTCTTATGCTTGCACAACATGTGCTCCTGACTCTTTGTTATGAAATCCTCTGGTTATACCATATAGATATACTCGTCAAGACTTTTGTTAAAGAAAGTTGTCTTAACATCTATTTGCCAGATTTCGTAATCGAAATGAGTAACAATGGATAAGAGAATCCGGATAGACTTAAGCATGGCTAACAGCGAAAAGGTTTCTTCATAATTGATCCCTTCTTTCTAAGTGAACCCTTTCGTAACAAGCCTAGTTTTGAAGGTTTCAACCTTCCCATCTGCTCATTTCTTCCTCATGTAGATTCACTTGCATCCAATGAGTTTTATCCCTTTACATGGTTCTATAAGTTTTCAGACCTAATTAGAATACATGGATTCTATCTCTGAATTCATAGTCTTTTGCCAAAGATTTGCATCTTTATCCTGAAGTTCTTCATTATAGCTATAAGGTTTGGTATCCAGTTTTGTCAGGATCTTGTCAAAAAACTCTCCTAATAACACATACCGATCAGGTTGATGAACAACCCTCCTGTCACGCTCCAAACATCTGGGTCACACGAAAGCTCACCAAAACACCCATTTAAGAAAATAGGTTTCACAGTTGATAATTAAAATGTACAACATTTGGATAAAAGATCCCCACAGTTCAACTCTCATAAAACTGTAAATCATGCAATCTCATACATGAATAATAGTATCGCCTCAAGGTGTACAAAACCAACCTCAACAGGCGTCACATGTGTAAGTACATGTCTCAAAAAGGAAAACTATAGCAAGTCTTTCATCACCTCTGCAACTAGGTCATTTCATCATGCTCACCTGAAAAGGTTTTACAGCAAAATCCCACACCGTGAGCCAAAGCCCAATAGAACATAGACAGTAAAACTGTAAAGCAGGCTATGCCATATACACACACGGGCTCAACCACAGGAGCCAAAAAGGTTTTTCTTCAAAAACCACAAGTTTTTCGTCAGACTATCACGAGTCTCAAAAGGTTTTATCTCATAAAAATCCACATTTTCCATCCTTCAAACTATGCATATCATCCTGACAGATATCATGCCACAGTTAAGGGAAAGCTGTAAATAAATAGTAAGCTCGACTCAGACCACACAACTGAGGAGAAAGACAAAATGTAATCTATGTACCAACTCTGCCATACCGACAAAGGTAACAACTATACACTCTCGTCCATTACCCCGAACCCACGGGCTTGGTAATGACAAGCTCTATACGGAGTCATGACAACGTGCTCAATTTACGGGAAGAACCCGAGGGTACAGAGCACCCAACACAGCCACTCAATTTACGGGACCTGAGCCTGAGGGTCCAGAGCACCCACACTCAATTTACGGGGACTAACCCGAAGGTATAGAGCACCTGCGCTGCCCACGTTTCTGGACTTACACCGAGGAGCAATGGAAGCCCAACTTAACCAAATCCACTGTCACGGTACATCAATGGAGAACATTGAAAAACCCACCGTAGATCAACTACAAAAACCCACAAAATGATTTATACCACACATGTATAAAAAGAGATCCAATCCATCAAAATGGAGATCTAAAACCATTTCCAACAAAACGTTTAAAAGGTGATACTCAACCCAGCGGGTTAGCTCCTAACCTCCAAAATCACATTTTTTCACCGTTTTCACAAAATACCTCATTTTCAATTCTCTTTTGAAAATCACGGATACCACGTACCTGAAACATGCATACAACTGAGAAAAGGAGTAAAAATCCCACTTTTACCCAAAAACCACTATTTAAAACATGTAAACAACCTTTCATGCATTTCTATCCGGTGAAAGCAAGTATAACTACATATAACACCCTCATAACAGTAGTAGGTCTAGAATCCTACCTCGGAGAGTCAAGATCTCGACGTCTCAAAACTGAACGGCGTCAGAACGAGGATCCGACTGGATATATGCAAGGCCCTCAGCACCGATAGCAAGGATCCACGAAGGAACCAAGAACAAACCAAGCCCTGGGCCCTCAAAGCTAGAGAGAAGGAAGAGAAAATGGAAACTTAGCTCTTAAGAAAGCCTTTCCAAACACTCCAGCCCCCTGGGCTGTCCAGTTGACTGAAGAGAGCACTTCAGTCGACTGAAGCTTCTAGAAAAATGTGCACTGCCTCAGTTTAGTCGACCGAACCAAGGAGTCCAGTCGACCGAACTCTCAAAAACCAGTTCAGTCGACCGAACCAACTCCCTCAGTCGACTGAACCCACGAGCAGAAGCCTACTGGTTTCTGTTATGGTTTCAAGGCTCAAAAACCAACCCAACCCACCTAACCAAGGTTTGAGAAAGCATAAAACACATTTACATATGCTTTTCTACACATTTAAAGCATAAACCATGCTTTGATGCTATTCATATACTAAAATGAACACATCATATATATAAACAACTTAAAAGATATGGGTCAGGGTCTCACAACTCTCCCCCTTAAGGAATTTTGCCCCTGAAATTCACAACAAGGTCACGAGGTAAAGAGGTCTAGGAATCTAGCACGCATCCCAGACTCCAGCTCCCATGTAGCTTCCTCAGCCCCGTGAAGATGCCATAAGACCTTAACATAAGCGATCGTTCTGCCTCATAGCACCTGGTCCTTTGTATCAAGAATCCTTACTGGACACTCCTCATAGGTTGCATCCTCATCAAGCCGCAGCTCAACCCAATCTAATACATGTGAAGGATCAGGCTCATACCTCCGAAGCATAAAAACGTGGAACACGTTATGCTCAGATGCTAACTGAGGTGGTAACACCAAACGGTAAGCAACCTCTTCAACCCTATCAAGAATCTCAAAAGGTCTAATGAAGCGCGGTGATAGCTTCCCACTACGACCAAATCTCATCAAACCTCTACGTGGCGAGACCTTCAGAAACACATGATCCCCCACTGCAAACTCCAAAGGTAGCCTCCTCCGATCTGCATAACTCTTCTGGTGGCTCTACGCTGTCAATAGGCGCTGGGGAATCATAGCAACCTTCTCTGTTGTCTCCCGTACCATGTCGGGTCCTAAGACTGTGGTCTCTCCCATGTCTGTCCAACACATGGGCGATCTACACGGTCTACCATATAAAGCCTCATACGGTGCCATCCCAATACTGGACTGATAGCTATTGTTGTATGTAAACTCTGCCAATGGTAGATGATCCTCCCACGAACCTCTAAAATGAAGGACACAAGACCTCAGCATATCCTCCAGAATCTGTATAGTCCTCTCTGACTGGCCATCCATCTGGAGGTGAAAAGCAGTACTGAACATCAAGTTCGTCCCCAAGGCCTTCTGCAGACTCTGCCAAAAGCACGAAGTGAAGCGCGGGTCTCGGTCTGAAACAATAGACACTGGCACTCCGTGCAATCTGACTACCTCCATGACGTACAAGCTACTCAGTCATTTCACCGAATCCCTTACTCGGATGGGGAGAAAATGTGCAGACTTCGTCAATCTATCAACCACAACCCACACGGCGTCGTGTCCCCTAGGTGATCGAGAAAGTCCTGACACAAAGTCCATTGTGACATGCTCCCACTTCCACTCTGATATAGGTAACGACTGTAGCAATCCTGTAGGTCTCTGATGTTTCGCCTTTACCTATTGACAGGTGAGGCATCGGGAAATAAACTGGATCACATCTCGCTTCATCCCTATCCAATAGAACTGACGGCGTAAGTCATGGTACATCTTCGTGCCTACGGGATGCACGATAAGACGAGAGTGATGACACTAACGTAATAGATCAGCTCGGCATGACTCTGGCACAAACAACCTGCCTGCCAACCTCACACTCAGATCAGAACCCACAATCCATCCTGTTGTATCCTCGCCACTAGCAATGCAGTCTCATACCATTTGAGCCTCCTGGTCCATTTGCTGGACCTCTAGTATACGTGCTATCAACGCTGGTCGAGTAACTACAAAAAATAAGGTGGCACCCGTCTCAATCTCCCTGAGGCACAAATCAA
>JAUMHN010112690.1:0-24371 GCA_032360265.1 Heliamphora ciliata
TTAAAGCAAGTAATTTAACCTGAGAAGACTTAACAAAAAACTTCAACTCATTTTGTTTGAAGGAACTATTCAGACCCCGATTATTCCAAGATGTAACAAACATATAAAAGGGGCTAAAAGAGTGACCTTTTCTTTTTCTTCTTGCCGCTATTCACGTTCTTGGAACCTGAGCCCTTAGGAGGTGAGACCACCTGCTCCTGCCCACTATCCAGCTCATCCAAGAGAGATAGAGGCTCTGCTTCAGTACCTTGTCCCACAACAATGTATGACCTGCTGAGCTTACCCTCACACTGTCTTTATTGGTTTGAGGCGTTACTTCCAGTGGGGGATCCACTTGCTTCTCATGCTGGGTAGTAACCACATCAATTGATTGTTTCAAGGAGGGAGGTCTAGATTCCGTAAGAGCTTCCTGTTCTTACCTTGGGAGAGCCTCACATTGGATAAGATTAGACGTAGAAGGCATGCCCATTACAGATTCTGCAACCTGTGGAGTACCTACCACAACATCAACCTTCTTTCCATTGCTAACTCGAGTCCACTCCTGAGGAGTTTCAATAGGTTTTTAGAACTTGCATCGTTTAACATCATGTCCAAACGCCTTACAATGCTCACAGATCGCCGGGAGGCCCTAATATTCTATGCCAACAAGAACAAATTCTCCATCACATTCAATAGAAATAGAATGTAGTAACATCTTGGATGCATCAATTTCTACACACACCCTAGCGTAGGAGATCCTTTGCTTGAAATCAGTGGCTTTATCCAAATATAGGGGAACCCCTAGAGTACTCGTGATGCGGCATAAGCAATGGGAATTCCAGAACTCAAGCGGTAGATCATGTAATTTAACCCAGACAGGAATTTTAGAAATCGCTTCCTTAGTAAACTTGAAACGTTTTCTTCCAGCGTTAGAGGATAAGCAATTTACTGGAGATGTGCCAGGAACCCCTTTCCATCACCGAGTTTATAGCATCAACACTGTTAAATTTAAAGAGAAAGAAACCTCTAGCGTTGCTCAGGACATCCACTAGACCATCTTGATCCCAGAGGGTTCTTGCCGTGGCTCTCACAAGGCCAAAGGCTAGGGATGAGTCAAGAAAATAACCCATTAAGCAATCCTTCCAAAGTTTGTCATCAAGAAAAGCACTATCAATTGTTACCTTATCGGGCTGAGACTGATCAACCTCCACAAACTCCAAGGAAGACCCAGAACTGCGGTTAGTGAGAGAAGGTGGTCCGGTCTTCGATTGAGGCAAAGAATCAGACACCCTACGTGCAGAACCATCACCAGGTCCATCTACATCCGTGCGGCTAGAGCCTTTTACAACCACAGACGCCCACGATCTCTGAGAAGCTCTGAAATCATGCCTTCCACCAAATCTCCCACCACCTCTGTCATGGGGCATATAACGGCCCCCACGGCCTCGCACAGAACGCACAAAGTTTGGGTCCCGTTCAAGCAAAATGGCTTCAGATTTAGGGCCCTCCGCAGCAACAGACTGAGTTTGGTCCTCCTTTAGGGCAAGAACCTCCTGGATGCGCTCAATCTTCTTTTCTGCCAAGCCATTGTCAACTTACGCCGCCCGAAGCAATAGCTCATGGTGGTCAATATTGTCCTCCTCCTCAATATCCGTAGTAGCGTCAGCAAGCTGATTTGCGTAGGCTTCGGGAAAAATCTCACTCAGTTTTAGCGAAGACCGCATTTCTCGCCAGGAAGACAGAGCGAAACTACATTCAGGGGATTTCCTCTATTCCGCAGAAGCATCATCCATGGCGGTTACGGGAGCAATCGTACCATGATTACCCACCATCCTAGGAGAAGAAGCCCTAGGAGAAGAAGCCCTCATTGGAATCAAACCCGTCGCAGTTGAACAATCCAAGATTCGGAAGAAGAAACCCTAGCGTGCGAAAGAATCGCACACAGTATCGCACCTTAAATCGCCCACACTAGGTGCGCCCACTATGCTAATTAATTTTATTCGAATTAACACATACATGTTATCAAAGCATCTAAACACATGTAGTCAAGCACACGCAATCAACCTCACACGGTGATGCAACCTCTTCCCACGGTTCATAGGTATTCGAACCTAGAGCTCTAATACCAAGTTGACACGCCCCAAACTCCGGGCCACGTGAAATACCCATAAACAACCAAACATACACCCAATCCGAGAATACACTCTAAATTTAAACCATACATGCATTGTATATAAACGCCAAACGGCAACATTACACGGCTCCAACGCCCGAAAAACATGTTACAACATACATGTAACAAAACTAGCAAAAAGGAAGACTACTCTTCTTCCGCCTCTCCAGCACCTCCTGATCAACCACCGTGACCGGTACTTGAAGAAAAATAAATCCCACACCGTGAGCCAAAACTCAGCAGATTCTAAACAATATATGCAATATAAGCTAAACATGCTCGATAAACGAAGTGCAATTTTTCGACTCTCTTTCAAGCCAATAAATCAATTTAAAAACCGTTTTAGATCACGACTCACCAGAGCCAGAAAACCATTTTCACATGTAAGGGAAAGCGAGGATAAAAACCATATTTCGACTCATCAGAGCCTTGAAAACGATTCGAGTATTACGACTCCCGCAGGTCGTTAATACAGTATTTCGACTCCCGTAGGCCGGTAATACAGTTTTAAGAAAATTGGTCTATCCGTCCCAATATGCAGTGCATGCAATCCATGAACACTTGCCTCTTCAGGACCTCGTTTCAGCCTTCAGATGTCGCACACACACCCACACCCGTGCCTCATCAGGATCTCGTTTTAATCCGTCATATATCGCACACACACACCCACACCACGCACGCAACCCATGCAACACAGATCTTCACAGACTTTCACTGTAGGACCGCAGCCCCCGAATACACACACCGACTTTCGCGGCCTACCTCATACACTGGCTTTCGTAGCCTACCTCATACACCGGCTTTCGCAGCCTACCTCATACACCAACACACGCACACGTGCAACATCAACCAGGATTTACATCTACTGGAACACAGATTCATCTAATCCATTTCATACACATATGCCAACCTAAAACAGGATTTAAAGCATATAACCAAGTTTCAATACGACGTTCTACAAATCATGTCACATGCCTATAAAACTATAGGTTTTAAAGCATAAACCACATTATACATAACGATATCACCTTATGTAATTCACTTACATAGATTCCATACATAAATAAACAGTTTTAAATATGAACATAACCATGTATAACAGTACATCACGACGCCACCCGCTGAAACAAGCCGACATCCATTCACGGGACAACCCACACGACCACCACTGGCCCCAACACTCCCAACACGGCCGTCACTGACCCACGACGCTCACCCGCGCCAACACAAACCCCACAGCAAACCACCCACCTAACCGTGCACCAACAAGCCGCATCTACCATGCACATCACCCACGAGGGCAACACTCAAACGCACACCCGAGGCCACAACACGACCCAAGAAACAACCATATAACCAACCGAACCCCAAAAGGAATCCAAAAGTATTTAAATCATGTAATTCCCATAAATTAATCAATTAAATACCATAGGACACCAATCGAAAACCAAGAAACCAACCCAAAACCTTATCAACAGCCTACAACTTTAGTCGACCGAACCCCACCTCCAGTTGACCGAACACCCTACTGGAAAACCACAAAACGCCAAAACACACGGTTCAGTTGACCGAACCCAAGATCCAAACTTCAGTCGTCTGAACCCCATGGTTCAGTTGATCGAGCCTCGGCAGAAAATCGTTTCCGAGCTACGGGTTCAGCCCTGTAAACCCCAAATCGAAGCCTCGAAACTCCAAACCAACACTCGTGAACACCCACACGCCTAGGCCTAACACCGAGACCTCAAAAGAAACTCCCAACATCCGATTCCATCCACATAAATGGCCAAAAATGAGTTTTAAACCCAAAAATCCAACATTGAAACAAACACAGATCTACAGTAATCTACCTGTTAAAAACACACACGTTTACCCATAGCTCCCTAATACAGAAGTATGGTTTAGAATCCTACCTCGGTGAGTTCAAAACTCGTCGCCTCGAACCACGTGCAAAATTAAGCTTCGCCAAAATTAAAATCTGACCGGATGGTTGCGTAGCTTATCGTGCCAAAAGCAAGGATCTGCTGTTGGATAGTTGAAAACAGAGCCCCGAGCCCTCGAGAACTTAGAGAGAAGGCAGAGAGAAAACAGAAAACTTAGGAGTTAAGTTTTGAAAAATATCATTACGAAAATATCTAACTACAGATATTTATAAGACTCCAAAATATCTTTTATTGAAATTTTTCGAGAATCGCGCCACAACGGCCCGGAAAAAATACCCCGCATGAGTATTTAAGCCCGATCATGCATCAAAAGTAGTAAAAACATGCTGCAACGAAAACACAACGCGCGTTCAAAAACGCCGAAAAAGAAAACGGGTCAGGGTCTCACAACTCTACCCCCTTAAAGGAAGTTCGCCCCTGAAATTCGACTTAAGGCCAAACAACAAACCGTCGATCGCAACTGACACAGGCACACGAGATGGTCAGCCAAACCATTCCTAGGATACAGTCAAACAAGTTCAGGCATCCTAGACAATGGCCAACTATCTCAAAGACTCGGGATCTACAACACTGCCAACCTCACATCCTCACCAACCACTGCCTCAACACATGACACCACTCACTGATCCAACACCAACTCCCAAGCAGATCTAACAAAGAA
This sequence comes from Heliamphora ciliata, assembly GCA_032360265.1. NCBI lineage: Eukaryota > Viridiplantae > Streptophyta > Magnoliopsida > Ericales > Sarraceniaceae > Heliamphora > Heliamphora ciliata. Next base: position 4,754 of record JAUMHN010112690.1, read on the forward strand.
GTTGGCGCAGAACCTACAGACTCAGAAAGTACCTATGCACGCTGAAGGCATATCAGCATCCTCCGGCACGACCGGTGCCCTAGATGGCCGCGAACTGTAAGAGAATACACTCGGGACAACCCCACTCTGTCATGTTCTCCATAACTCGGTGCTGTCGGCTATCGGTTACCGGACCGACTGAACTGATGTGCTCCCACCTGCCATCTGGGAAGCCTTTACTGCGAAATGGTGCTGTCGACCCTGTACATACGAACCCACTGGTGTGTCCTCCCTGCTCGGTGCACTGCCTCTCTTGGGACAATTCCTACGAATATGTCCGGATAGTCCATACTCATAGCAAACTGATGGTTCCCCTGCGACTGCACTGGAGCCAAATATTAGGATGGTCTCGGCTGTAAACAATCTACCGCACGATGCCCCAGCTTTCTGCATCGAAAACAGAACAACTCCCTCTGCTTCGGCCTCCAAGACAAAGCCACAGATGGTGATGTGCTGAAAACTACTGTGATCCAGATGGATAAAAGCTAGGACCAGAGGACTTTTGCCTCTTGTTGGAGCGTCCAGCTGTTTATACCTCCGCTCCACCCTGCGATGTCCTGGCATCCCTCGAAGCTCGAATCTCAGCCAAAGCATTCTCAACCCTCGCTGCCGCCTCCACCAGCTGTCTGAACACATGATATCCCATCATAGCCATTCATTCCTTGATCGCCGACCTCAAGCCCCGCTCAAACCTCATCGAAAGCAACACATCTGTGCACTCCACCTCCGGTGCAAATCGAGACAAGCTCGTAAACCTGGCCTCGTATTGCCCATGTGGCCCCTACTGTAGTCCTAGCATATCTCCACCACTGATGAGCATCACCTCTCAGCTGAAAGGTGACAAAAGAAACCCGTAACTCTTCCTCCACAATCTGCAATGTGTCCAGAATCCGAGTCGTCAACTCCAACCACTCTGTCGCCATAAGTGGATTAGGATCTCCTGCAAAGGTAGGCGGATCCATACGCCTGAACTCCCGCATCGCTGCTATAACCCTCGCCTCAGGTACTGCCTCCCTCTCCCTAACAGGCACACTCCTAGCAATCAGCTACTGGATAGAACCAACCAGCACACGCAACAGCTCCGTCACATCCATCGGTCCCTAGGGAGCATTAGCATCCCCAACATCAGGGATAGGAACATCCCCTTGGCCAACACGACCACAGCCTTGAGCACAACCTCGCCCTCTCCTCGCCGACATCACATCTATATGAAAGAAAACAACACATAAGATGCATCACATAGTATGAACATAAATGCTAAACACTTTGCATGCTATCACATAGCCACATAGGTTCATGCTAAATAACTCCACATATACCGAGAAGAACCAACAAGAATGACACGTTAATCCAGATAACCTACTAAGATTCTCTGCTAGAAATCACGTCCGCTAAACGCGTTTCTAACTTGGCCCCCAAGTTTGTTAATCCAAACACCCAGATTATCACTCCGAAGATTCAACCCCCATGCCCACATATACACGTCATCCTCATGCCTAACATGTTAACACATACATGTTATCAAAGAATCTAAACACATGTAGTCAAACCCACGTAATCAACCTAACACGGTGATGCAACCTCTTCTCACGGCTCATAGGTATTCGAACCTAGAGCTCTAATACCAAGTTGACACGCCCCAAACTCCGGGCCACGTGAAATACCCATAAACAACCAAACATACACCCAACTCGAGAATACACTCTAAATTTAAACCATACATGCATTGTATATAAACGCCAAATGGCAACATTACATGGCTCCAACGCCCAAAAAACATGTTACAACATACATGTAACAAAACTAGCAAAAAGGAAGACTACTCTTCTTCTGCCTCTCCAGCACCTCCTGATCAATCACCTTGATCGGTACCTGAAGAAAAATAAATCCCACACCGTAAGCCAAAACTCAGCAGATTCTAAACAACACATGCAATATAAGCTAAACATGCTCGATAAACGAAGTGCAATTTTTCGACTCTCTTTCAAGCCAATAAAACAATTTGAAAACCATTTCAGATCTTGACTCACCAGAACCAGAAAACCATTTTCACATGTAAGGGAAAGCGAGGATAAAAATCATATTTCGACTCATCAGAGCTTTGAAAACGATTCGAGTATTACGACTCCCGCAGGTCGTTAATACAGTATTTTGACTCTCGTAGGCCGGTAATACAGTTTTAAGAAAATTGGTTTATCCGTCCCAATATGCAGTACATGCAATCCATGAACACTTGCCTCTTCAGGAACTTGTTTCAGCCTTCAGATATCGTACACACACCCACACCCACACCCACACCCGTGCCTCATCAGAATCTCGTTTTAATCCATCAGATATCGAACACACACACCCACACCACGCACGCAACCCAAACAGCACAAATCTTCACGGACTTTCACCGTAGGACCGCAGCCCCCGAATACACACATCGGCTTTCGCAGCCTAGCTCATACACCGACTTTCGCAGCCTACCTTATACACCAACACACACACGTGCAACATCAACGAAAGATTTACATCTACTGGATCACAGATTCATTTAATCCATTTCATACACATATGCCAACCTAAAACAGGATTTAAAGCATATAACCATGTATCAATACGACGTTCCACAAACCACGTCACATTCCTATAAAACTCTAGATTTTAAAGTATATACCACATTACACATAACGATATCACCTTATGTAATCCACTTACATATATTCCGTACATAAATAAGCAATTTTAAATATGCACATAACCATGTATAACAATACATCACGATGCCACCCGCCGAAATTAACTGACATCGACTCACGGGATAACCCACACGACCACCACTTGCCCAAACACTCCTAACACAGCCATCACTGACCCACGACACTCACCCGTGCCAACACAAATCCCACAGTAAACCACGCACCTAACCGTGCACCGACAAGCCACATCTACAATGCACATCACCCACGAGGGCAACACTTAAACGCACACCCGAGGCCACAACACGACCCCCAAAACCACCACATAACATACCGAACCCCAAAAGGAATCCACAGGTATTTAAATCAAGTAATTCTCATAAATTAATCAATTAAATACAATAGGACACCAATCAGAAACCAAGAAACCAACCCAAAACCACAAACCAACAGCCCACAACTTTAGTCGACCGAACCCCACCTCCAGTTGATCGAACACCCTACTAGAAAACAACAAAATGCCAAAACACACTGTTCAGTCGATCGAACCCCACGGTTCAGTCGACCGAACTCAAGATCTAAACTTCAGTCGATCGAACCCCACGGTTCAGTCAACCGAACCCAAGATCTAAACTTCAGTCGATCGAACCCCACGATCTAAACTTCAGTCGATCGAACCCCACGGTTCAGTCGACCGAACCCAAGATCTAAACTTCAGTCGACCGAACCCCACGGTTCAATTGGCCGAACCCATGGTTCAGTCTACCGAACCCAAGATCCAAACTTCAGTCGATCGAACCCCATGGTTCAGTCGATCGAACCTCAGCGGAAATGGTTTTCGAGCTACGAGTTCAGCCCTCCAAACTCCAAACCAACACCTGTGAAGACCCACACGCCTAGGCCTAACACCGAGACCTCAAAAGAAACTCCCGACACTTGATTCCATCCACAGAAATCGCCAAAAACGAGTTTTAAACCCATAAACCCAACATTGAAACAAATGCAGGTCTACAGTAATCTACCCGTTAAAAACACATACGTTTACCCATAGCACCCTTATACAGCAGTAGGGTCTAGAATCCTACCTCGGTGAGTTCAAAACTCAACGCCTCGAACCACATGCAAAATCGAACTTCGCCGGAATTGAAATCTGACCAGATGGTTGTGTAGCCCGCCGTGCCAAACGTAAGGATCCGCTATTGGATCGTTGAAAATTGAGCCCCGGGCCCCCATGAACTTAGAGAGAAGGCAGAGAGAAAATGAGAAACTTAGGAGTTGAGTTTTGAAAAATATCTTTATGAAAATATCTAACTCCAGATATTTATAGGACTCCAAAATATTTTTTTTAAAAATTTTTTGAGAATCGGGCCACAATGGCCCACGGCCCCGGTAACTTACCCCGCATGCATATCTAAGCCCGATCATGCATCAAAAGTAGTAAAAACATGCTACAATGAAAACACATAACGCGCGTCCAAAAATGTCGAAAAAGAAAAACAGGTCAGGGTCTCACACAGTTCAACCCCAAAGAGACAAAAGAAGAAAAGGCTGCGCGACTCAAAAGGGAAGCAGACCTGGCATTGGCAGCACGGTATGAAGCCATGGCTGCCGCCGAAGCCAAGAACAAACAAGCACGTGCAGCTAAAGAATGGGCCTCGGCAAGAAAGGACAAAGCCAAAGAAAAGAAGAAATTCAAGCGCTTCATAGACGATCAATAGCCCCATCTTTTTTTGAAGATTACAAAAGGGGATAAAGAAAGAGGAGAGAAAGATTAGGTAAGTAAGTGAAGCGGAGTGTCAAAGAAGAAGTAGAAATTCAAAACATTTCTTTAAGTTTTTTTTGAAGGTGAAAATGCAAAGTTTTAAACGTATATTTTTTGTGGTTTGGTTGCATGGGTTGAATGTTTGAATGGCTTGGATGTTTAACATACTTTTCAAATTTTATGTATGGATGTTTAAACTTTTTTTTACTTAAATGAATGCCTATGCTCTTACTGTGTTTGATTATATCTTGCCTATGAATGTTGATTCTTAGTTTGGCAATGAATGCTCATATATGCTTTTGCACATATTTTAAACTCAGAATGGTTCTTAGTCATTATTTGCAAATCATATTCAAAATGTGTGCCATCATGTTAAAAGAATGCCTAGCCATTATTATTGCATATGTTGTTTAACGTATATCGATAAGGGGAGAACCCTTGTTAAAAAATATTTCTCAATGTTTTTTAAAAAATGTTAATTTGGTTGTAATCATAAAAAAATAGAAGATTATTAGCCCAAGAGCTTTTTATTTTAATTTTGATGATTTTCATAATTCATTTTCTAAAAATAAATTGATTTAAATGGATAATATTTTATTTTTTAAAAATAAAAATATTGACACATTTTGAACAATTAAGTTGACACCTTTAGCAAAAAAGAAATGACTTAACTCTCAAAAGGATTAAAACACTCACATATTCTTAAATGAAAATATTTTGTGTTAAAACCAATTGAAAAATAAGTCTAACACTTTTAAGGCAAAGCATACTTGAATCTCATCAAGAGTGTCAACACCCATTGATCAAATGGTTTGACACCCTAACATTTGTATGAAGTTGATCTTCAGATTTCAAAACGTTAGTGGCGACACAAACAAGTTTTGAGATTTAGTGGTGGCCCCCACGCAGTACTATACTTGAACCGAGTGGGCTTTTTAGTGATCAGGTAATGGGTCCCCTGTTTTGCAAAACTGTGGCTAGAAACAACATGGTTTGCAACTTTTTGGGTGGACCCCACTCTCCACTAAGGAAAATGTGACTTTAGTTTATGGGACTATAGTGGCAAATAGTTCTTAATCCCTGTGTGGTGTTTAGTTTTTTTTTTTTTTTTTTTTTGAGAATCACACCATGTTTTGTCAAGTAGTGCTGATTAAATGTGATTAATTCTAGCATGTTGATTTGATGCATCAATGGAAAATATGGGATGAAGTGCACTAGTTGGTAATTTGGTGGTGGACCAATTGGTGGGTCCTGCCACCTTGATGTTTTGTTGGTAAGTCAAATTGTGATGATGGGCCAAAGGGCTATTTGGTGGGCCTTTTTTTGTCATGGTGGTTGCAGTATAGGTACCTCTGAATTAAGGTCTGTTTGGACGACTCCTTGGTACCTCCTGTTGGAAGTTCATTTTGGTTTTGTCTTGCTCGAGCTTTCTTATCTCCCATCCTTTCCACCTGTCTTCGAGGAGTGTGTTACTTATTGAGGAGCTGAGGTTGCTTCGATTTAGATGAGGATCTGTCTGTACTTGTAGTTGGGTTCCTATAGTCGGGGTCTTTTGGTGGTTCTTTGAGTGGGGTTCTAGCTAATGGTATGCTTCGTCTGGATCCGGTGGTAAAGTTTCCTTTGGGATGGCCTAGGGTTCCTCTATTAGTTGGTAATTTGTTTTGGCAGGATTTGATCTGGAGTTTTTTGGGCTGATCTGTTGTTGCTTATTCTGGCTGGCTAAGGGCCCATCTACCTCTGTTACTTTGCTCATCGACCTCTAATAGTTCCCTTTTAGTTGTCCTTTGGACCAGTGTTTTGTTCCTTGGTGGTTATGTTGTTAGAGTCTTTATTTGGCTGGGGAATATTCTCTCAGCTAATAGAGGATCTTTTGCAGGACTTCTAACGACAGTATGTCTTCTCGTGCCTAAGGTTTTGAGCCTTCGAAGAGCTTAGCTTTAGCAGGATATTTGTGTCTATTGGTGTTGGTCGACTAGCTCTTATGCTGGATTGGTTTTGCCCTCTTTTTGTGTCTATTTCCCATCCATGCGGGTTGTGAGTGGAATATATTTTGTTAGATAGTTTCCCTTGCTGCCAAGCGGAGGTTATGAGGGTTATGTTGTTAATGTTGTTTTTTTGTTTGTTAGTAAGTGATGTAACTACCTTAGGTATGCCCCTTGCAATCATGTACATTTTTTTTTTCTTTTATGTTACAATTAATTAATCAAAAAAAAAAGCTAGCCTCGACTCATATTCATTCATTTCTATGCCTAAAACTAAACACATCAAAAAGTGTTCATTTTGGTGCACCACGACAACAATATGCATCTTCCTTCATTTTCGTGCCTCGCATTGCTACATGTTGTTTCGGCTTCTAAGCTTGTTGTTTGTTTGCTAGCATTGTAATTTGTTTTGAAGTGGTCTTTCATAGTGGGTTAGCTTGGTTGTAAGGCCTAGAGTATACCCCTTGAATTCATGTATTTTTCTTTTCTTTTATTCAAATTAATTACCCAAAAAATATCCATTTTAAATCATTTTCGCACAAAAAAACCAAATTCACTCAAAAAACTATTCATTTTTGTGCACCACAATGACATTGTGTCTTTATTCATTTTCGTGGACTGCGATGACACACTTTGTTTTCCAACATTTTCTTGCAAAAAAGCAATCACACTCCAAATTCAGTTGTCTTTGTACATCGTGACAGCATTATGCGTCTTCATTTATTTTCGTGGACCAGAATGACATTATGCTTTTTGTTGATTTCTATGCAAAAAAGCAATCTTACTCCAAAAATTGTTCGCTTTCATGCATTGCGATGACATTATTCGTTTTCATTCATTTCCTTGCCAAAAACAAAATAAACAACCAAAAAGCGTTCATTTTGGTGCACCGCAACATGTGTCTTCCTTTATTTTCGTGTTCCGGATGACATTATGCGTTTTCCTTCATTTTAGCACAAAAAAAGAAAATACACTCTAAAAACCATTCATTTTCGTGTGCCGCAATGACATTATGAGTCTTCATTCATTGTTCTGCACCGCGATGATACTATGTGTTTTTCTTTTGGGTAATTAACTGTGATACTATGTGTTTTCCTTCATTATTCTTAGGAAAAAGCAACCACACTCCAAACTCAGTCATTTTTGTCCACCGTGATGAACATTATCATTCATTTTCGTGCAAAAATGGAATTATACTCCAAAAATCATTCGCTTTCATACACTGCAAGACATTATGCATTTTCATTCATTTTCATGCCAAAAACCAAACAACCACAAAGATTTTTTTTTGGTGCACCGTGATAACAATATGCGTATTCTTCCTTCATTTTTGTGGCCTGCACTGACATTTTGTATTTTTATTCATTTTCATGCGTAAAAGCAATTACACTCCAAAAAGAGTTCATTTTGTGCACCGCATTGAAATTATGCGTCATCGTTAATTTTCGTACACTGCGATGATACTATATGTTTTTCTCCATTTTCATGCGAAAAAACAATCACACTCCAAAATCAGTCATTTTCGTGCATCATGACGGCATTATGCACCTTCATTCATTTTCGTGTACCGCAATGACCATTTTCATTCATTTTCTCCATACTCCAAAAATCGTTCGCTTTTATGCACTGCGATGACATTATGCATGTTCATTCATTTTCATGGGAAAAGCCAAACACACACCGAAAAGATTTCTTTTTGGTGCAACGCGACAACAATGTGTCTTCCTTCATTTTTGTGCCCTACAATGACATTTTGCATTTTCTTTCATTTTCGTGTGAAAAAGCAAATACACTTCAAAAAACGTTCATTTCGTGCACCGCAATTACATTATGTGTCTTCGTTAATTTTTGTGAGCCATGATGATACTATGTATTTACCGACATTTTCCTGCAAAAAAGCAATCACACTCCAAAATCAGTCGTTTTCGTGCATTGTGACAGCATTGTGCGTCTTTGTTCATTTTCATGCACATCAATGACATTATGCATTTTCTTTCATTTCCATTTGAAAAGACAATCATACTGAAAAAATCGTTCGCTCTCATGCACTACGATGACATTATGCATTTTCATTCAATTTTTTGGGTAATTAAATGTAATATAAAGAAAAGAAAAAGTTACATGTTTTTTTTATTCTTTTGGGCTAATTAAAGTTACATGTTTACAAGGGACATACCCCAAGCTTTACAATCCCAAAGATATACAACTACAAATAAAACTAAGAGCCAAACACAAATGTTGTCCAAAAAAATGCAAGAAACTAACAGCTACTCTCCACCACCGCAACAATCGGTCCTTATGGGAAGGAGCTCCCTAAGCTGGCTGTGGACCACACAACCCAACTATTATATGACAATTACAAAGCAAACTTGTGATATCTTGGTATCCCACATCGGAAAGGGAGAGGGAGTTCCTAGGCTATAAAAGAAAAATTTTGGACCTTTACATTCAACGAGTACTTTTTCCATGTGGTAGAGATCCTAGCAGAACTTTGCAGTTAAGCGTTCTTATGCTAGAGCAATGCAATGATGGGTGAGCCCCTGAGAAGAACAAAATTGTGAGGGCTTTACCCAAAGCGGACAATATTGTTGCCATGTGAAGGGTCGGAGTGTTACAAAACATTTTTTTTTGGGTAATTAATGTTACAAAACTTGCAGCAACCAAACCCCAAACAGCTTCCTGAGGCATGGATCATAACAGATGAGATACGTGGTTCCCCACCCATAACACCACTTGTAATGGAAGAGGAACTAGGAAATTCAGACACATACCCTGGAGTATGCCAAAGCACCAAAACCTGTGATAAAGAGAACATAATCTTGAGCATAAATGACCAAAAAAAAACCATCTGGAGCATCATCCCATGCAAAACTTTGGGAGGATAGCCCAACATGTACAGATTCCCGAAAATAAAACACAATCAATTGGTGAACAATGTTGGCCTAAACAAAAACCGCAACAGCATGGATCGGCGCTATGTGCGTGCGACTAAGTGTGCGATTTGTGGTGCAATTTTGGGGGGCTTCTGATTAACTCAGAGCACGGGTGAGATGTAAAACCCAAACCCATTAAGGCTCCTTGCATCTATCGATGAATCTTCCATGAGTGCTATAGTTTCAGATGACGCTACTAATTGCGCAAACTCGGGTTCGGCCACTAGAGCAACTGCTGTCTATGAAACTTGATGACAGTGTCCATGGTACCAATAGCGTTCTAGCTAGTCTCTCAAGTGTGGATGACACGATTGATGATGAAGTCGGGACTCACCCAGTCAAGAAGGGATCGGTGTTGGGTCACACGACTTTGATTGTTACAGAGATGGATTGTAACGCGAATAAGATCACTGGTGTTGCTTTTGTGCTCCAGGAAGATAATTCAAGGGTGGGTTCTATTCAGACAACTAAAGCTAGGAATTTAAGGGTGTCTCCCGATCTCGATCATCTACTTGAAAGCGGTTTGCCTAGACCGATTCTGAGGAACCGTGGGGGATACAGTGGTTGTGGCTCTTTGGGGGTTGAGAAACTCAAAGTCGGGACTATACCCAGTCTGGGAGGAGTTGTGACAATTTAGGAGGGGAAGAACCTGCGTTTGCACGCCAGGCTATTTTGGTTAGGTGCTGACCTTCTGTTTTCGAGCTAAGGTTTTCCTTGGAGCTAGCCCTTCTCATGCACCTTAGCGCCATGGTTTGAGACCCAGCTTTCTCCGACCTCCTGGACCGCCAGGGTTGTGACGTCTTCTCAGCTATATTGTTGTTCAGTGTTTGGGCTTTAGAGGAGTTTTGGAGGAGCCATGTTTTGTCGTGTGTTTAGGCTATGTCTGGGTTTGTTCCCAGTTTGGTTAGGGTGCGAATTTGGGTCCGTTGGCGAAGTTGGTTTTGTGCTAGACTCTTTCTTCGAGCTGAGGTTCCCTTAGGGTTGTCCTTTCTCTTGCTTCCTAGCGCCGTGGTTAAAGGACCAGCCTCCTTTGACCTCCTAAGCTTTTGAAGTTGGTTATTCTCTCAACTTTATAGAGGCTTTTTTGGTAAGACTTTTGAGGAGAATAGGTCTTTTTCAGTATGAGGTTTGAAGCTTCTCAAGGAGCCAAGCTTCAACAGGTTTTTGAGTCTATTTGTGTTGGCCGTCCAATTTCTACTTGCTAGCTTGGTTTTGGTCCTCTTGGTAAGTTGGTGTTTTAACCTATCTATGTGGGTTGTGCATGGAATATGTTTTGTTAGATAGCTTCCTCCGCTGTCTAGCGGGGGTAAAGTGTGCCTTGTTTTTGTTGTTGTTAGGTTTGTTTATCTTTTGTGTCCTCTTGGTAGGAGGTCTCCTTCTAAATGTTAGGTGATGTAATTACCTGGGGTATGCCCCTTGGAACCATGTACATTTTTTCTTTTCTTTTAGGTTACAATTAATTACCAAAAAAAAATGCCCAAGCCTAAGTCTTTGGCCTCTCTTCTCAATCGAAGTTCTTCAGGTATTAATTTGGAATATATTGTAGCTAAGAACCCCTATCATCCAGAGATTGTAGAAATTGAGGGTGATTTAGTAGACTATAAAGCTTGGGAAACATGTTTAGTGGGATATTTCTTAGATATAAACTTGACATTTAGCTTGGTTCAAGCTACGGCAAGGACCTTGTGCGGGCATGAAGGTTTGGTGGAGGTATATGGGAATGACAATGGATTTTATTTTTTAAAATTTTAGAGTACCGAAGCTATGGAGAAAATCTTAGATCGAGGTTCATGGAACTTTTTCGGTTGATTATTGGTGCTGCAACGATGGAGGAAGAGACTACGGTTAACAAAGGAGGCTCTTTTGAAAATCCCTACATGGGTAAAGCTTCATGACCTTCCTTTAGAATTTTGGAATTCTCAATGTCTTAGCCATATTGCAAGTGCCTTAGGCATTTCGTTATATTTGGATAAGGCTCTGGATACTAAGCAACGTATTTCTTATGCTCGGGTGTGTGTCGAAATTGATGCCACCAAGGAGTTGAGGCACTCTGTCTTAATCAAGTGTGCGGGTGAATCCATTGAGGTGAGAATCGAATACCAAGGCCTGCCCCTAGCTTGTTCTCATTGTAAAGCTTTCAGACATTATTTGACTAACTATAAACTTACCAAACCTCCTGATGATCTAGAGGTAGTGTTTCAAGTGGGTAAGGGGACGGCAGTGACTGTTTCTTTGTATTCTTCCCCTTGCAATCTGAGCATTGTTAATATCACACAGTAGGCTAGGGTGATCGAGAGAGGGGCCGCGGTGGTTGTACGTACCCCATTAACGAGGAGCCAGTCCCCAAGAGCTATGGAGCAAGTTTTGTGTGAGGGCATAAGACCTGACGTCAGGCCTCTCATTCCCGCCAATGAAGGTTTCTGTGAAACTCCGTCCACAACCGCAAAGCAAAAGTCAGGAATGAAGACTAGTAATAGCAAAAAGAAAAAGAAAAGGTCTTCCGGTGGCCCTTCGAACTGGTACTCCTTTAGCTAATAACCTGATTGTAGGTTGGTTGGGTTTTTTTGTCGGTGTATTTTGATGTTATGTTTCTTGGATATGCCCTCGCTTAGAGCTGGGTTTGGATGTTCTTTGTTGTTGGTTGTGTTCCTATAGTCTCACTTAATCTCCTGGGGTATGCCTCTTGGATTCTTGTATTTTTTCTTCTCTTTTATATTACAATTAATTACCCAAAAAAAAACACAATCAACGCGCACACCCCGTCACTTACACAAGTTGTAAGGGGAAGGTTATATAGTATACTTAATGACAACATAACAAAGCTAGCCGCAACTCATATTCATTCATTTCTGTGCCAAAAACCGAACACACACCAAAAAGTGTTCATTTTGGTGCACCGGGAAAACAATATGCGTCTTCCATCATTTTTGTGCCTCGCATTGGTAGGTGTTTTTTCAGCTTCTTACCTTGTTGTTTGTTTGCAGGCATTGCAATTTGTTTTGAGGTGGCCTTTTGTAGTGGGTTATATGGGTTGTAAGGCTTGGGGTATGCCCCTTGTATTTGCGTATTAATTACCTAAAGTAAAAAATACCCATTTTTAATCATTTTCGTACAAAAAAACAAATTCACTCCAAACATCATTCATTTTCGTGCACTGCAATGACATTGTGCGTCTTCGTTCATTTTTGTGGACCGCGATGATACTGTGTTTTCCAACATTTTCATGTGAAAAAGCAATCACACTCCGAAATTAGTTGTCTTCATTCATCATGACAGCATTATGCGTCTTTATTTATTTTCGTGCACCACGATGACATTTATGCTTTTTGTTGATTTCTATGCAAAAAAGCAATCTTATTTAAAAAATCGTTCGTTTTCATGCATTGCGATGACATTATTCATTTTCATTCATTTCCTTGCCAAAAACAAAACACACAACCAAAAAGTGTTCATTTTGGTGCACAACAACACGTGTCTTCCTTTATTTTCATGTCCCGCGATGACATTATGCATTTTCATTCATTTTCGCACAAAAAAGAAAATACACACTAAAAACCGTTCATTTTAATTACCCAAAAAAACCATTCATTTTCGTGTGCTGCAATGACATTATAAGTCTTCATTCACTATTCTGCACAGCGATGATCCTATGGGTTTTTTTTTGTTGGGTGGGGTGGGGGGGGGGGGGAATTAGTTTAGGGGTGTTTTCCTTCATATTTTTTTAGGAAAAAGCAATCACACTCCAAAATCAATCATTTTCATGCATCATGAGGGCATTATGTGTTTTCGTTCATTTTTGTTCACTACGATGACCATTTTCGTTCATTTTCGTGTGAAAATGGAGTCATACTCCAAAAATCATTCGCTTTCATGCACTGTGAGACGTTATTCGCTTTCATTCATTTTTGTGCCAAAAACGAAACACACACCACAAAGCGTTCTTTTGGTGAACCATGACAACAATAAGCGTAATCTTCCTGAAGTGGAATTCGACTAAAGTGGATTTAGTTGCGTTTTGTTGCTGCAATTTGAGGATGGTTGTGCAGTGCTTGGGTTGATGGTATTGTTTTGTGCCATCATTGGTTAGTTGTATAGGCATTTCATGTTGTTTTATAGGTGTTTGGCTTTTGTCTAGCTTTTGTGTAAGGTTGGCCTAGCTTTCTCCCCCATTATTTTTTCACAATTATGGGGGCGGCAACAGTAGTCTCTCTTATTTTTCTTTTGGTAGTTGTTTGATGTCTGGTTATGGCTAAGCCAAAAGCCTTTTTTTATGCTTTTGGTTTTGTTTCTTGGTGGTGTTTTGTAAGGCCTAGGGATTACCCCTTGTATTTTTGTACCCTTTTTTTTCTTTTATGTTACAGTTAATTACTCAAAAAAAAAGATCTGGTCTGGCTGGTATGTAATTTTGCATTTCCTCATGGTTATGCTGTAAGATCATGAAAAAAAATGTTTGTATCAGTGTTCCTCGCACGTTAATGCGTTAGGCAAGAGTTCTGACCGCCATCCATGGTTGAGTTCTTAAAGTAATGGTGGTTCTAAGGTTGAAGATGGAGTGTGGTGCACGCGCTAATGGTGGGTTGAGCATTTTTGTTGCTGTTAGCTTAAATAGACTAGGAGCAGGTTTGGTCTAGGGTTGTCGTGTGGGACAACTTTTGTGAGACCTACAACCGTTGCTTGGGGTAGCTTTTTACAGCTATGTTTTGTGAAGATTGGACTCGAGATTTAGTGGTGTCCCCCACGCGGTACTATGCTTGAACCGAGTGGGCTTTTTAGTGATCAGGTAATGCAACATGAGTCCCCTGTTTTGCAAAATTGTGGCTGGAAACAACATGGTTTGCAACTTTTTGGGTGGACCCCAATCACCACTAAGGAAAATGTGACTTCAGTTTATGGGTCTATTATTGCAAAATAGTTCTCAATCCCTGGGTAGTGTTTAATTTTTTTTTTTTTGGAGAACAACACCATGTTTAATGACCAAAATAAATGACACCGTGTTTTGTCATGTAGTGGTGATTAAATGTGATTAATTCTAGCATGTTGGTTTGATGCATCAATAGAAAATATGGGATGAATGTACTAGTTGGTAATTTGGTGGTGGACCAATTGGTGGGTCCTGCCACCTTGATGATTTGTCGGTAAGCCAAATTGTGCTGATGGGCCAAAGGGCTGTTTAGTGGGCCTTTTTTGTCTTGGTGGTTGCCTATATGGGTACCTCTAAATTAAGGTCTCTTTAGACGACTCCTTGGTACCTCCCGTTGAAAGTTCATTTTGGTTCTGTCTTGCTTGAGCTTTCTTATCTCCTATCCTTTCCCGCAGCCTCCGGGGAGTGTGTTGCCTATTGAGGAGCAGAGGTTGCTTTGGTTTAGATGAGGATCTATCTACACGTCTAGTTGGGAACCTATGGTAGGGGTCTTTTGGTGGTTCTTTGAGTGGGGTTCTAGCTAATGGTATGCTTCGTTTGAATCTGGTGGTAGAGTTTCCTTTAGGATGGCCTAGGTTTCCTCTTAGCCAAATTCTCTAGTACTATTCTGCCCATAACTTATTGTTAACTTGTAGGGGTCTCCCACCGCTAATGTTTGGCGACCCCGTGCGTAGGGTAGGTTGGTAATTTGTTTTGGCAGGATTTGAGCTAGAGTTTATGGGGCTGATCTATCGTTGCTTCTTTTAGCTGACTAGGGGCCCATCTACCTCTGATACTTTGCTCATCAACCTCTAATGGTTCCCTTTCGGTTGTCCTTTGAACCTGTATTTTGATCCTGGGTGGTTTTGTTGTTAGAGTCTTTATTTGGCTGGGAGTATTCTCTCAGCTAATAGAGGATCTTTTGCAAGACCTTTAAGGAGAGTATGCCTTTTCGTGGCTAAGGTTTGCAGCTTTACGAGGAGCTGAGCTTTAGCAAGATGTTTGTGTCTATTGGTGTTGACCGACCAATTCTTCTGTTGGATTGGTTTTGCCCTCTTTTTGTGTCTATTTCCCATTCATGTGTGTTGTGCGTGGATTATGTTTTGTTAGATAGTTTCCCCCGCTGCCAAGCGGGGGTTATGTGGGTCATGCTGTTAATATTGTTTTTTTATTTTGTTGGTAAGTGATGTAACTACCTGGGGTATGCCCCTTGGAATCATGTACATTTTTTTTCTTTTATGTTACAATTAATTAATTAATCAAAAGAAAAAAAAAACAAAGCGAGCCACAACTCATATTCAATCATTTATGTGCCAAAAATTGAACACACACTAAAATGTGTTCATTTTGGTGCACCATGACAACAATATTCATCTTCCTTCATTTTCGTGCCTCGCGTTGCTAGGTGTTGTTTCGGCTTCTAAGCTTGTTGTTTGTTTGTTGGCATTGTAATTTATTTTGAAGTGGTCTTATGTAGTGGGTCAGCTTAGTTGTAAGGCCTAGGGTACGCTCCTTATATTCATGTATTTTTCTTTTCCTTTATACAAATTAATTACCCAAAAGAATACCCGTTTTTAATCATTTTCATACAAAAAAAGCAATTTCACTCCAAAAAATCGTTCATTTTTTTGCACCGCAATGACATTGTGCATCTTCGTTCATTTTCGTGGACCCCGATGACACTTTGTGCTTTTCAACATTTTCGTGCGAAAAAGCAATCACACTCTGAAATCAGTTGTCTTCGTGCATCGTGACAGCATTATGCGTCTTCATTTATTTTCGTGTACCACGATGGCATTATGCTTTTTATTGATTTTTATGCCAAAAAGCAATCTTACTCCAAAAATCGTTCGCTTTCATGCATTGCAATAACATTATTCATTTTCATTTATTTCCTTGCCAAAAACGAAACAAACAACCAAAAACCACTCATTTTGGGCACCGTAACAACATGTGTCTTCCTTTATTTTTGTGTCCCGCGATGACATTATGTGTTTTCATTCATTTTCGCATAAAAAAGAAAATGCACTCTAAAAATCGTTCATTTTCGCGTGCCACAATGACATTATGAGTTTTCATTCATTATTCTGCACCGCGATGATACTATGTGTTTTCCTTCATTTTTTTAGGAAAAAGTAATCACACTCTAAAATCAATCATTTTCGTGCACCGCGATGACCATTTTCGTTCATTTTCGTATGAAAATGGAATCATACTCCAAAAATCATCAGCTTTCATGCACTGCAAGACATTATGCATTTTTATTCATTTCTGTGCCAAAAACCAAACACACACCACAAAGCGGTCTTTTTGGTGCACCGTGACAACAATATGTGTATTCCTACTTCATTTTTGTGGCTTGCACTGACATTTCACGTTTTTATTCATTTTCATGAGAAAAAGCAATTACACTCCAAAAAACGTTCATTTCGTGCACCGCAATGACATTATGTGTCATCGTTAATTTTCGTACACCGCGATGATACTATATGTTTTTCTCCATTTTCATGTGAAAAAATAATCACACTCCAAAATTAGTCATTTTCGTGCATCGTGACGACATTATGCGTCTTCATTCCTTTTCGTGCACCGCGATGACCATTTTTGTTCATTTTCGTGCAAAGATGCAATCATACTTGAACAATCGTTCCCTTTTATGCATTCCGATTACATTATGCATTTTCATTCATTTCCGTGGGAAAAACCAAACACACCAAAAAATTTCTTTCTGGTTCAACGCGATAACAATATGCGTCTTCCTTCATTTTTGTGCCTTCCGATGACATTTTGCGTTTTCATTCATTTTCGTGCGAAAAAGAAAATACTCTTCAAAAACATTCATTTTGTGCACTGCAATTACATTATGCGTCTTCATTAATTTTTGTGAACCACGATGATACTATGTATTTACCCACATTTTCATGTGAAAAAGCAATCACACTCCAAAATCAGTCGTTTTCGTGCATCATGACGGCATTATGCGTCTTTGATTCATTTTTGTGCACAATGATGACATTAAGCGTTTTCTTTGATTTCCATGTGAAAAACAATCATACTCCAAAAATTATTCACTCTCAAGCATTACGATGACATTATGCATTTTCATATAATTTTTTGGGTAATTAAATGTACTATAAAGAAAAGAAAAAGTTACATGTTTTTTTTGGGTAATTAAAGTTAAATGTTTATAGGGGACATACCCCAAGCCTTAGAATCCCAAAGATAAACAAGTACAAAGAAAAATAAGAGCCAAACTCAAAATCTCTACAAAAAAAAATGTAAGAAACTAATAGCTACTCTCCACTGCTGCAACAACAGGGCCTTATGGGAAGGAGTTGCCTGAGTTGGCCGTGGCCCACACAAACCAACTATTGCATGATAATTACAAAAAAAACTTGTGATATCCTGGTATCCCACACCGAAAAGAGAGAGAGAATTCCTAGCCTATAAAAGAAAAACTTTGAACACTTACATTCAATGAGGCATTTTCCCATGTGGTAGAGACCTTAGCAAAACTCCGTAGTTAATCGTACATACGCTAGAGCAATGCAACGATGGGTAACCCCCTGAAAAGAACAAAACCGTGATGGCTTTGACCAAAGCAGACAATATCGTTGCTATGTCAAGGGTCGAGGTGTTACAAAACTTTTTTTCTTTGGGATAATTAATGTTACAAAACTTGCAACAACAAAACCCCAAATAGCCTCCTGAGGCATGGATCATTGTAGAGGAGATCCATGGTTCCCCACCCATAACAGCACTTGTAATGGAAGAGGAACCAGGAAATTCAGACACATGCCCTAGAGTATGCCAAAGCACCAAAACCTATGATAAAGAGAACATAATCTTGAGCATAAATTACCAAGAAAAACCACTTGGAGTATCATCCCATGCAAAACTTTGGGAGGATAGCCCAACATGCATAGATTACTCAAAATAAAACCCAATCAATGCGCACACCCCGTCACTTACACAAGCTATATGGGGAAGGATATATACTATACTTAATGACAACATAACAAAGCTAGCTGCAACAATATTAATAAACAAGAAAAAAAAACCAATGACGCTGGGGGAGAGATTCTCTCTCTAGAGAACGCTCTCCCCAAGGCGCCAAAGGTGGATCGAAGGCAATGTTTCCATGGTGGTTGTGGAGAACGAGTATGGAGCTTATTATGAGAATACTTATGACCTTGGTGTCCTCCAAAACCTGCTCGTCCGATGAAAACTGGGTTTTGCCATTTGTACGAGGAAGCTATAACTTCCGTATGTTTGGCTTCTCCTGGTCTATCCGTTAGTTGCTATTTTGAGATTTAGTGCTGGTATATGATTTTACTTAACCGAGTTTGAAGCTAGGTTTTCCTATCTTGTCTATGTTTTGGGTTAATTTTGCATCAAGCCAGTTTTCAAATTGGGCATCACTATTGTTTTTGTATGTGTGGACCTGACTGCATATTATGGCTTAAGCTTGAATAAAATATGGAGCTCGGTGGTCAGAGCTAGTTAACCATTTTCCATCGATTTTTTGGTTTAACTTTTGGATCAGCCATGGCTATTATGTTATTTTGAAGATAATTCTAGTGTTTTCGGTGGCTATTCTAGTGGCTATTGTGATTTAGATCAGTTCTGTAGAGGATAAGGATTGGGATCTACTGGTCCCGTCCAAGTTAGCTGAGATGTCAGGGATGAATGCCACGTGTACGCCTGCATAAGAAAGGGGTGAGATGCCCACCGGTGGCTTTATAATAGTGAACCCTCCGACGATCAAGTCAGGCAAAGGTTACAGAGAGAGAGAGAGAAGAACTTGAGAGAGTATTTTGACAGAGTTTTGACTAATAAAAAGAGAACATACATTTGTCTTCAAGTTGACTGGCTATTTATAGGAAAAAATATACTTGACCCGCTTTTGGGGCCCGACCTGACCCGACCCGTGCAGGTTAGGTTGTACTCTCACTCTCTGATCAATGCATAGCAATTAATAGCCTAATGGTGACTTATCAGTGCCATCATTAGATCTCTCTTCAAGCGCCTTTTGTCATGTTGAGCTATCCATCAATACTCAAGACCTAGTCTAGTCCTAGTCAACCCTCTCTGACACCTTAGTCCTAGAGTTTGTTCAACTACTGCTGATCTCTTACCATCAGATCACTTTTTTGATATGTGTATCAACCCGAGTATCAGCCCGAGTATCAACTGTTAGAGTTAGTATACTAAAAATTATGTTTTTAGTATTTAATTCTCATAAAATTAATTTTTTATTTTATGAGAATCTTTATGAGCAATGTATGCATATCATTTCTTTGTTATGCATGGTTGTC
>JAUMHN010112899.1:0-24367 GCA_032360265.1 Heliamphora ciliata
GGAGGGCACGTGGGCAGCTTTCACAGGGGTTTTTCTAGAGAAGTATTTTCCAGCTTCATCGAGAGACTTGTACAGGGAGGAGTTCTATGCTCTCACTCAGGTAGCAATGGGTATTATGCAGTACGAGGCTAGGTTTACCAGTCTGTCCCGATTTGTGCCAGAGTTGGTGAGTACAGACGAGCTACGGTCAAGGAGGTTTGAGCAGGGTTTGAGGCCGGAGATCAAAGAGCGAATGGCAAGCATGGGGCTGTGTGTTTTTACAGAGCGGGTGGAGGCAGCAGCAAGGATTGAGAACATTTTGACTGAGATTCGGGTTTTCAGGGAGGCCAAGACACCGCAGGGTTGGACAGAGGCACAGACAAGTGGGCGTTCCGGCAAGAGGCAAAAGTCATCTGGCGTTAGTTTTCATCCATACGGATTACCACAGCAGTTTTCTGCACTAGCACCATCGGTGGCTTCGTCGAGGAGGCTAGAGTAGAGGGAGATTATATATTATCGATGTGGACAGTCGGGGCATCGTGTGCCAGATTGCCTGTAGCCGAGGCAGTATCGGGATCCACAGTTGAGGTAGTCCCAATGTCCCACACCGGTTTAGTCACAGGGGAGGGGATCGCCAATTTGTTTTGGATGTGGCCAGACTGGACATATTCGTAGGAACTATCCATAGAGAGAGAATGCACCGAGCACGGTAGGCACACTAGAGAGTTCGTTTGTGAAGGATCGACAGCAGCATCCCACAATTCAAACTTTTCGGGTTGGAGATGGGGGTATTTTAATTCAGTCAGTACGGCAACCGACAGTGCCTGGCTATGGCGCACAGACCAGGATGACGCAGGGTCGAGTCTATGCCCTCGCAGCTCCTAGTTCTTTCAGGGCACCGGTTGTGCCTGATGATGCGGTTATTACTCCAGCGACCAGAGGTACTTTCTGAGTAGGCAGACTTTGGGCCAGTGTTCTTATCGACCTGGAAGTATCATGTTTCTTCTTTTCAGTTGTTGTAGAGTTGGTGATGGACTCCGTGAGTGGTGTGCTGTGTTGAGACAGCGGTTGGTGAGGGTGTGAGGTTGAGACGAGTTGTAGATCCTGTGTCTTCGAGATAGTTAGCTGTTATTTAGAATATATGACCTTGTTTGACTGTATCCTAGGAATGGTTTGGCTGACTATCTCTCTCAAGCCCGCGTCGATGGTGACCGACGGGTTGTTTCCCTTTTGACCTTGTGGTGAATTTCGGGAATGAAATTCCTTTAAGAGGGGTAAAGTTGTGAGACCCTGACCTGTTTTTTTTTTTGACATTTTTTCGGCACGTGTTTATGGTTTTCGTTACAGCATGTTCATATATGTTTTTATGCATATTTGGGTTTAGATATGTATGTGGGGTTGGTTCCCTGGACCGTTAGGCGTCGTGATGCAAATTTCAAAAAAAAAATCACGAGCCTATAAATATCTATCTTTAGATATTTTTCAAGATTTTTCATCTCTCTAGATTTGAAACCCACCAAACGCTCTGCCTTCTCTCTAACTTCTCGGGGGCCCGGGCTTAGTTTTCGATGATCAAATAACGGATCCTTAGTATTCTCGTGGTGGGTTACGCTTTCATTCGGACATAATTTTATTCTGACAAAGTTTGATTTTGCACGTGGATCGAAGCGTCGAGTTTTTAACTCAACGAGGTAGAATTCAAGACTCTCATGTCTTACAAGGGTGCTACGTGTAATCATGTATGTTTTTACCGTTTTATAAATCCATGAATAGTTAGTTTATGTTTCAAAAAGTCGGGTTTTGTTCTTAAAATCATTTTTTTTTGTTTTCGATTGGATGAAACGGGTTTTGATGCATTTCTTTCGGTGCTTCTTGGTGGTTTTGGGCTTGTGTATGTCCGAGGGTATCAAAAGGGAGTTTGGTTGCTTCAATTTTGGGTTTGGATGGTTTTTATCTTCAAATTTTAGTAGAAAGGTCAGTTCTCGGCGCAGAACCGCTCAAGGGATCGCTTGAGCGGTCTTGAGGGCAGTATAGAGATGTTCTCGGCTTCTTGATGCAGACCAGACCGCTGGACAGACTGCTCGAGCGGTCTAGCCCCTGGTCTGTTTTTGCTAGTTGAAATTTTGTTTTTAAAATCAGTGTATCTCCCTCATCCCGACTCCAAATTGGGTCATTTTTGTACTCTAATTGAAGTTCCATAAGTTTTCTTTCAAATGGCACCACTCTCACAATAAAATTCTTTTTGAAAAAAAAAGTTATGACCAAAATAGTGAGAGTATGTCAAATTTTCTTAACTATTTTTCATCCGTTTTGGGCCTAATGTCTTGGAAAAGTTTATTTTTCATCCTTATTGGTACTTTTTAACAAATTTCTTGTTCCTTGGGGTTTAGTTCCTTGTTTTGGTGGTCGTGTTATGGCTTTGGGGGTTTTTCTATGTTATGTTGTCGTCCTTAGGGGTGACGTGGTTTTGTAAATCATGCTGTCGGTGCATGGTTAGATGTGAGGTATCGGTGCATGGTTAGATGCGAGTTGTTGGTGCATGGTTGTGTGCGTGGTGTTTGTTCATCGTTGGGTGCGGGTCGTGCGGGTCGTGTTCGGAGTTTTTGTAAAAACGTTTATAAAAAACCATTTTGTGGGTGGATGTCGAGTTGTGTGGCATGTGATGTCGTATCGGGTGTGTGGCATGTGATGTCGTGACGGGTTATGTGGCGTCGTTAAGTGTTACGTAGTGTTTATACGTGATTGTGCATTTAAAACTCTAGTTTTATTCATGCATATTGTAGGACGGATATATAGTCATATGTGGTTTTGGTGCATCTAAAGCTCTGATTTTATGTATGCATGTGTTGCACTGGTTAAAACTCTAGTTTTAATGTATATTGAGGGGCGTATATGGTCCTACGGTGTAAACCCGTGAAGATGTATATTGAAGGCCGTATATGGTCTTACCGTGCAAACTCGTGAAGATGTATATTGAGGGGCGTATATGGTCCTACGGTGTAAACCCGTGAAGATGTATATTGAAGGCCGTATATGGTCTTACCGTGCAAACTCGTGAAGATGTATATTGAGGGCCGTATATGGTCCTACGGTGCAAACCCGTGAAGATATATATTGAGGGGGGCGTATATGGTCCTATGGTAAAAATCCATGAAGATACATGTTAACTCTGGTTAACAAGGCAATTGGTTGGGGCATATATGGTCCTTCGAAGAAAATCCGAGAAGATGCATGTGTTGCGTTATGTGGATGGCATGTGTTGAGTATGAACGTTCATATATTTGATAGAATTGTTGCATGTGGAGCTCGTGGGAGTCGGGGTTCGTAGGAGTCTATCCTTGCTTGTAAAGCATTGTAGTCTACATATCAAACTATTTTCGAGGTTCGTATGAGCAGTGATATAAAACAATTTTCCAAATGTTTTCTCTTGAGACTTGTATGAATTTTGATATAAAACCGTTTTCAAAATCATTTTCAAGGCTCGTATGAATTGAAAACCGCACATTATTTTCCTAGCATGTTTAGCTTTTATTTCATGCTTGTCTAGTTTCTGCTGAGCTTTGGCTCACGGTGTGGAATTTGAAATATTTTTCAGGTACCGATCACGCAGGTTGATCTGGAGGAGCCGGTTGGGGGCGAAAGATCTGTATTCTTCCTTTTTGTTTTCTTTAGATCATGTATGGTTATAACATGTTCTCAGTGTTGGAACCTTGTATTGAATGCCTTTTTGGCGGTTATATTTAATGCATGTATGTTTTATTTTGTGAGTAAACATCGGGTTGAGTGTTTTATATGATTGTTTATCGATATTTCACGTGACCTGGAGTTTGGGGCGTGACACATTGCTTCTTCTAGTTCTCTATCTGGTTGTAGTGGAAATACTTGCTTTTTATCTTTTTCACACTAACTTTAGGCCCATTAATTGCATTTGGATTCGTGCCTCCTTGTTTTTGAAATTTTTTTTCTTCTTACTTTTCAGCTTAGAGGAAGAACATTTCTCAGCAACAAACACACTTCTTAACTTTCTAAGAACATCATCAGCTGCTTGAAATTCTTTATGAAGTTTTGCCATGGAATACTCTAACTTGTTCATGGTATAGTTTAGGCAGAATTGCATAAAACTATCAGGCAACGAGTGGAGTATGATATTGACTTGGGTTTTCCCATCAATATCAGCTTTGAGGGCTTTCCCATCAATATTAGCTCCGAGGATCTCTTGTTCATTCAGAACATTAATCATCTTTAGAACATAATCCCTAACTGGGGTGCCTTGATTCATAGTTGTGTTCATTAGGGATTTCATGGCCACCTGCCTAGCCACGTGATTTTGATCTCCAAATATTTTTTTGAGGTTCAGAATCATGTCATACGTAATGGACATTGACTGATGCTGATATTGCAGAACATCTTATATAGATGCCCGAATGTAACATTGCATCATCTTATCAGCTTTTTGCCACTTCTAATAAGGCTGGGGTTCCTCATTGATCGCCCTCTCATCAGGCTTAGGTGAACATATATCCATGAGTACAAACTTTTATTCCTCAGCAGTTAACATAATATCCAAATTCCTTTTCTAGTCAATATAATTTAGATCCGTTAATTTGTTTTCTTTGAGTATAGTGGCAATAGAATTGAAAGTCATTTTATCTTGAGAATCACATAATTAAAAACTATTAATTATGTTGAGCAAAAATTTTGAATTCAATTTAAAATTAATTCTCTCTACCATTTTTGAAACAACTCTCCAGCAATCTGGTATATTGTGAATAGCATGCCTTGATGGGAAGGTCGTCTACTATTCAATATTTGTCTAGACGGGAAAATTCATATTAATTTTACAATCTAGGCAAAAAATCATGCTAAGTAAAATTAAATAGCTGACGTAACTTCGGTTCTATAAATAATAGCGGTAACTCAGATGGAAATGATATTATTATTTATAACTAAGTGTAAACCATCACTTAATTCGAAACTAATCGCTTCGCAATGAACCCTTCAGATGGATAAATGATTCACACTAACAATTATCCAGAATTATTCCTAAGAAAAGTTCATTTCGGTGATACCGTAATTAATTCTATCCGATGGGGAGGAAGAAAATTAAAGCCAACACACAAAATTAATTACATCAACTATAAACTAGAGATGGAGACCGTGAGATTTATCTGTAAATAAATTTTCTCACCTACTTAGTTTTTACTTTTTTTAGGATTATAGAAAAAACTGTTTAATTTTTATGAATTTATAATTTTTGCCAAAAACACATGTTACAAAAAAATTCGATTTTTAATCATCTTTGAGTGTTATATGTGTAACAAATAAAATTTTTTAAATTCTCTTTATTTTACAAGAAAAATTAAATACAAACTTTAATTTTATTTTCCTATTACACATTTAAAATAATTTTTAGAAAAAAATAATTTATTTAAATTAAACTCTTTAACAAATTCAAAATTCAAGACTAACCAGCACGTTTTCCAAGATACTAGATTTTTAAATCAATCTTTAAACGTGTTTTTGAGTGACTAAATAAAATTTCAAAATTTTCTTTCAAAAAAATTTTAACTTTATTTTCGTTACAAAAAAAAATAATTTCAAACAATGAATTTATTAAACTGAAGAAAAGCAAAAATAAAAATTAAGTCATACACGCATTTAAATAATAAATAAATAAATACAAAATATCTAAACTTTTATGGTCAAGTTATAACTCTTTAAGTGAAAGAGTTCCTATTCATCTATTTAACTTCGCAGTTATGTCAAAAACAGAACTCTACAGTAATGATAATCCTGCAGCCATTAGAATACTTGTGACATACCGCTATGCCTGCTACCGCCGCCGCCACGCCTGCACTGTTGTTGCGCCAACCGCTACAGCACCTAGCACCGCCGTGCCTGGCCCACGCCTGTGCCTGCGTCACCCCCGCGCCTGTGCCTGCATCACCCCCGCGCGTGCTGGCCCGTGCCTGTCTGCGCTGTTGCGTTATCCCTATTCATCTTCTTTGTTCTTCGTTCCTTGTTCTTGAAACAAAAAAGCATTAAGTATATGCATCCGAAGAGTTCACAATCAAACTACAGAGGAAGAAGATTACAACGGTTCCTATGTCTCCAATGAGTTCATAAACCAACTACCACGATCAAATTTCATGAAAAACAAGAATCAAAATTAATCATAAAAACATGCAATCAAATATACAATATTATAAACATTAAAGTCAGGATTAGATTGCCTACAAAACAAAGTTGGCACAAATTTAAATCTAACCGAACCCTTGATTTAATTTATATATAAAATCAAAAACCGCTCTAATACCAATTGTTGGGCCCAAAACTCAAGATTTAGTGATATAGTATATGAATCAAGTCAAAAAAATCGAGATGGCAAGTACCAAAATAGACTCCAGATTAAAATTTTTAATATCAAACAATCAAAATATAAATCTGGTATAACTCTCAAAATCATAAAAGAATTATACCTTCGAAATCTATCTGATTTGATTTTATTTTCTGCAACAACTTTAGTCAATAGACCCTCAAAATTGTTGACTGGCAATCTATTCTCAAATTAAGCCATTTGCTATATACTCGAATGCCAAAAACACGATTATAGTGTGAGTTATGTTCTTCATGTTCTTTAAACCCTAACTAGCTAGACTTAGTTTTCGCAAAAACGTGAAAACCCTAGTTTTGAAGACAGGTTGACTAAATTATGAGGCTAGGATTTATAACAGCATTTGTATAGACTACAACCAGGACTAGTGGAGTAAATACGATATGCGCTCTTAATGTAATTATGAAATCTTACCTCAACCTATAAGTAATTTTATAAAAATATAAACTATAATTCAGTCCACTAAAGAATTATAATTGCACTCTTAGCCTTACTCTCAAACCGAATTATTCGAGCTTGTATTATTAAATACTTATTTATTCTCTTCCACGTTAAGATTATAGATACCTACCGATTAAATTAAATTATTGACATTTTTATTTAATCGATTTCTTCGAAAAATCCTACAACCTTTCGCTTAACTTATTTGATTTGCCAGATTATGAAATTCACTTGCAAGGTTTGACACGATCAAAACTTTTAAGATTCCTTAAGGGAGTATTGTCAATCACAATCATGGGACGTGAATTCCGTTAACAATTAATATCCATCATATAATTAAGGCCGTTATCCAACTCACTGGGATTATTGACCCGTAAAAGATCGCACCCTTCAATAAATAAAAATAACGAACATTAAATATACATGTATAATAATTATTTCGAGATTAAGAGTATAAACACTCATAATAACCATGAGGTGTAAATTAATTTATATAATCAGTATAAAATTAATTACCCTAACGCGATCATATTGAATACACACAAAATGTACTAGCACAATAAGTCAAAATAATTGTTGAAACAATTACCATTTTCTGTAATCAAGACAGATCTAATAAAATATTATGTTATAGTCGTACTGATGGTGTATCCAATTTTATCTAAGACTGTGAACTAAATACTTATATTCTACAATAACTGATAATATGGTCTTCTATGTGTAAGCCAAACTCTACATACCAGATTAAAGATTATGTAGAAACAACAATATACAACATTAAATAGATAATGAAACGCATACATTTGCTTGTGAAAACTAATTTTATTAATAAATAAAACTAAATACTACATCCCAATACTTAGTTTTTTGAATACTATCGCGCTCCAAACTTCGGGTCACGTAAACACCCACAAACAACCAAATAAAGCACCAAACCCGAGAATACACTCTCAATATAAAACATTCATGCATTGTATATAACCGCCAAACGGCTTACATTACACGGCTCTAACACAGGGAAAACAAGTATACAACATACATGTAATAGAAAGAACAAAAAGGAAGACTACCGCTCTTCCACCTCTCCGGCACCTCCAGATCAACCTGCGTGACCGGTACCTAAAGAAAATCAAATCCCATACCGTGAGCCAAAGCTCAACAGAAACTAGATAGCACATGCAATATAAGCTAAATATGCTAGAAAAACGAGGTACAATTTTAGACTCTATTTCAAGCCTTAAAATAGTTTGAAAACACGGCACGCACGAGCCCCAAAGATAACAGATACATATATGCAATACATGAACATATATCTAAACCGACTTCACAAGCCCCGACAAGCTAACTCATGCAATCCATGCATTACGCCCAACACACTATGAGCAACACACCCAACACATATCTCTCTAGGACCTCGTCTTCGTCCTTCAGAGTCACACGCACTGTCTTTAGGATCACTTTCCATCCTTGAGACTATGCATATCATTCTAACGGGTATCATACCACAGTTAAGGAAAAGCAATAAAAACACAGACAAAGGTAACAACTATAGACTCCTTCCCATTACCCTAGTCACCACTTAAGGTCCGCTAGGTAATGAAAAGTTCTATACGGAGTTATGATAACGACACCATTAACGGAGGCAACCGGCTTAATTTACGGAGATTAACCTGAAGGTCTAAAGCACCTACTGCTTAATTTACGGGCCCAAAACCTGGGGGTCCAAAGCACCCACACAATGCCATTCACGGAAGCAACCAGCTTAATTTACGGAGATTAACCCAAAGGAACAAAGCACCTACGCTCCGCACGTTTCTGGACTTTCACCGAGTAGCAATGGAAGCCCAACTCAACACAAGGATCTTCTTGAGCTTTCACCGAAGGACCACTGCCCCATCTAACATTGCTTGGGCTTTCACCAAAGGATCTAAATCCCATCTAACGCATGCCACCCATGCAACTCAAACCACGCAACCCGTGCAACACACGCAACGCACACAACCCGTGCAACACACGCAACACACGCAACCCGTGCAACATGCACCACATGTATCCGCTCCTCAGAGTCCACATATATATGCCTATAAAACTATGAGTTTTAAAGCATAAATCACGTAACTCCCTTACGTAATCTGCACATAAATAAACAGTTATAAATGCACATAACTAGATATACTTCACATCATGACGCCACCCGTCCCATAACTCGACATCCACTCACATAGACAACCAACAACCCACAGAACTAAGCCTAACCCGAAGGCCAATGTCGAACCCCTCAAACCACGAGGTTACAAAACACCACCTTTCCTCCAAAGGTGCCATGAGCCCAAACACGCTCCATGCCCAACCACGACGCACACAATCGTGCCCCAACAACCCACATCTAACCATGCACGTCACCCCCGAGAACGGTACCTAAACAAACACCCAAAGCCACGACACAACCAACCGAACCCCAAAAAGAATCCAACAGTATTTCAGTCGACTAATCCCATAATTAATCAACTGAATACCGTTATGAACTAATTGAAAACCAAGGACCCAACCACAAACAACACAACAAACTCCCAAGGAATAAGAAATTTGATAAAAAGTTCCCCCAATGATGAAAAATAGGCTTTTCCCAAACATTTGGCCAAAAACGGGTGAAAAACGATTAAGAAATTCTGACATATTCTCACTATTTTGATCATAACTTTTTTTACAAAAATAATTTTAAAGTGAGAGAGGTTTCATTGGAAAGAAGACTTCCGGACATTCAATTTGAACACAAAAATGACCCAATTTCGAGTCCGAATGAGGGAGATACATCGATTTTAAAAACAAATTTTGAACCAGTGAAAAACAGACCGCGGGCTAAACCGCTCGAGCGGTCTGTCCAGCGGTCAACAACCCGAGAGCAACCCAAGACCGCCCTCTAGACAGCTTGAGTGGTCCCTCAAGCGGTCCAATGCCAGAACCTGATCTATTTGGCAATTTTTGAGCCTCCAACCATCCCATAACCATCCAACAACCATCTAAACTCAAAATCGAAGTAACCAAACAATTTCTTTCAACACTCTCGGACATACACAAGCCCAAAGCTAAGACCCAAACCACAAAAGAAACCCTCAAATCTTGATTCTATTCAACCAAAACCAACCAAAGATGGTTTTAAACCCAAAACCTGGTTTATTCGAAACATAAATCACTTTTTCATGCATTTCAAGACTGTAAAAACACACACGATTACACGTAGCACCCTTATACGACATGAGAGTCTAGGATCCTACCTCGGTAAGTTAAAAACTCGATGTCTCGATCCACGTGCAAAATCAAACTTCGTCGAAATAAAATTTCATCCGGACGAACGCGTAGCCCACCGTGCCAATAGTAAGGATCGGCTGTTGGATCGTTAAAAATCGAGCCCCGGGCCCCCGAGAAGTTAGAGAGAAGGCAGAGAGAAAAAAATGAAACTTACTGGAGAAGCTTTGAAAAATATTTTTTTAAATATCTAACTCCAGATATTTATAAGCCTCCAAAATATTTTTTTTTTTGAAATTTTCAAAATTCACACAACGTCTCATGGCCCCCGGGAACCTGTGTCGCATGCATATCTAACCCCGTTCATGCATCAAAAGCATATGAAAACATGCTAGCACATAAACACGCAACGCGCGTCGAAAAACACCGAAAAAGAAAACGGGTCAGGGTCTTACAAATACTACCATGACAAGCACCTGCCTTCTTAGAGAAGAGTCTACAAGAATAAAGGTAGCAAAGAGGGTCGAATCCTAGCTCTATTTGAAGAGGGCTTGATAAAACAGACTTCTTTTCCAAAACAACTCTAGGGAGGAGCGCCTGATGAGTGCTCGAGTGCTCGCCCTTTAGTAGTAAGCACACGCTATGCGCCCGGGCACATGCACATATATTTACAGTCCTTTCCTCCTTTGGCACCACACAAGTTTTTAGGACAAAAATTCTATCTAGAAAACCCTCTACAAATAAGTATTTATTTATGAATATTGGTCTATTCACCCCCTCTAGGAATGGTTGTACTGACTTTGCTTTTTTTAGAGTTGAAAATGTGTAGAGTAAAGGTGTAAAATAGAATAGTGGAAGTTTATTTTGTATAACACGAGAGAGTAACGGCATAAAATGGAATATCCGATTGACATTTCATATTTTGATATAGTAGCATTATAAAATAAGACATTTAGACTATTTTATACATGCTAGATATGTAATTAAAATGAAAATTTTCTTAAAATTTTTTTATAGACTCTAGAGATATTCTGGAGAAAACGGATAAAATCGGGCAATGGTTGAATTTGGGGTGTCAGCTCGCGGGGAGGGCTTTTGTGTTAGGAGAGGCTTTCTGTATCAAGAGAAAGTGGAGGAGGATAAAAAGAGCCCCGAAGTTTGTATGCGGTGAAAATGAAAGAGGGAGAGGATTCTATTTATAGAGAAAACAAATCTGGGGGTCGACGTCTAAGATATTAGAGTGTTGCAAGAAGGCTTTTGTGGCCTTCAAGAGCTGCAACCACCCCAGCTTGTCGACACGTGGTTTTTAGATAATGTGGCCTTTTTGGGCAAATTTTTTGCTGCGGCTAAGAGTCGTAGGAATTGAGTTTGTGCCTAGAAAAGCTCGACTGCTTCGACCCATGGGCATTATTCGGGTTTTAATGCCTAAAAGGTTTTTTGAAGGTTTGAAGGCAAAGATGGGCTAGACTTTTTCAAATTCTTTTTGGGTCAATTTTAACCAGCTAAATAAACTCAAATTCATCCAAATTTTGCTATGGCACTAAGGCTTGTGAATGAAGATTTCTCGTAAGTTTTAGTATGGAATCAAATATGCCAGTTGGTGAGACCTTATACAACATTTTTAGAGGTAATTAGATATCGTATGTAGCCCGAACAGCCTCCGATTAACATAAAATTTTAGGTGACCTAAGAACCTTTATTGAAGTGTTCCTAGTGTATCCCTCTTATGATTTGAGTCTTTTGAGAAGATAAGGATATTTGTGGGTCAAATGCAAGACTGTAAGGGCCTTGGTTTAAACAAAAAACTAAAAATAATGTGTATGTGTGTACAGTAAAAAGTATTATAAAGTCTACTGTGATAACTCATCCCACATCAGTAGAAGATATAAAGTAAGTCTAGTATATAATGAAACTAGTGGGCTACTACTAATAATTTGGCTTAAGCATTTTAGGCCTATATTCAAGTTATTGGGCCAGTAGTTCACTTGGGTCATTACAAATGGTATCAAAGTCAACCATAATTTTCATATACAGCTCCGTGGTAGTGTGGATAGAAGAGTAGAGACTCTAAAGAGGGGTAGAAGCCCCGAAGTTGTATACCTTATGCATGCTTATAGGCTGCTTTGTGTCGCTAATGAGCTACTATCCACATCCCAACCAAGAGAAGAACTTGAGCCACTCGACTAGGACGTCGCATATTTGAGTAGGGGATATTGTGATATCTCATCTCACATCGGTGGGAGATAGAAAGTAAGTCTGGTATATAATGAAACTTCTGGACTACTACTAATAATTTGGTTTAAGTATTTTGAGCGGCGTTGTTAGGCTCGTATTTAAGTTACTGGGCCAGTGATTCACTTGGGTCGTTATATCTACATCATACATATAAGATATTATAATGTACTTTTATGATACTTATCTAGGGATAACATGATATAATGCCACCTTGATACTGCCTATTTGATTGTTTTGAATTTTGTTTGAGAGTTTGAAAGAGTTTTTGTGACTTATAATATCTAATATGATTATTAAATGATCGTGATTGTATTTGGATACGAGTGGAAAAAAATTGAGTTGCAACAAATGAGACATGAAAATTGTCATCTCTACTTCTAAAAATTAGTCGCCAGACGATGCAACTTCCAAATTCCTTCTAACACAATCACAAGACATCGATCTAGGTAGGGTGGTTAGACAATTTCGAGGGCCTTAGACGAGATTTCAAAATCGAATCCTTTCTATGTTTAAATTCAAGTTATGCTTTATTTTTTTATTTTATTTTTTGTTTTTCAATTTATGAAATTATTGAATAGGTTTTTATAATCAGGTTTTTAAATATTTCTTTTTCAATTGAAAAAAATGTTAGTTAACTTAATCATTCTTATGTCAACCAACCAAACGTAAAATACATTGAACTAAAAAGAGATTAAGACATTAAACGTAAAATAATAAACCAAAGATAGAGTACGAAATCAATTGTCACATGAAACAAGAATCATATATTAAAACCCTTCTATTACTAGCAATCCAAAAAAAAAAACGAAAAAATCAAAGTGTTAGCCTAAAGACTTTTTAATTAGATTTTGATGATTTTAATAATTTATTTTGTAAATTAAATTGTTTTAAAAAGATTATATTTAATTATTTTAAAAAAAGATAAATATTGACACTACGTGACAATGAGTTGACACTTTATGCCATTTGTGCTGACACTTTGTATCAAATGGGTTGACACTCAGTATTCTTGTGAATAACGTTTTGTGTCGACACTAATTGATAATTGGGTCGACACCTTAAGACAAAGCACTCTAGAAATTTTCAAGTGTGTCGACACAAATAGAATTTAGGGTCGACACCTTAACTACTTTGCTTAAGATATTGCAGGAATTAAGATGAGTTGACACCAAATGATTTTGTGACGACATCTTCAGTATTGGATCGGGATTCACTTTGAGTCAACACCAAAGTATTTTGAGTCAACACCAAATGATCCTTTGGGTTCTAGATTTTGAGTTTTATGGGTCGACACCAAATTCACATGAGTCGACACCAAAATACCCTCCGAGAAACAAAATGAGTCGACACCATAGAGAAATGGGTCGACACCATAGTTACAAGCCATTTCCCGATTCCAACTCCAAAGGGTCGACACCAAAAAATTTTGAGTCGACACAAATGTTTCTTTCGAAAACAAGAAGTTTTGGGTTGACACCAAACGAAATTGAGTCGACACCAAAACAACTTAAACTGTCTAAAAGTTTATGAGTCGACACCAAACAAAGATGAGTTGACTCTAAAAGTCTCGAGACTGACTATAACTTTCTGAGTCAACACCAAAGTCTCACTTGGGAAATCTACAAAATGCATTGGGTCGACACCAAATGTTTAATGAGACGACACCACTGTGTGGGTGAGATAAAAGCAAAAATTGGGTTGACACTAACGATGATCTGAGTCGACACAACCACTTGAAGAACTAAGCTCTAGACATTTTGTGTCGACACCAAATGATTATGTGTCGACACCTACAACAGATTTCAAATCTCGCGCTGGTTCCAATGGTTGGATTTCAAAGCATTAATTACTTCCACCAACCAACCAATGGTCATTTACTTTAGATGGCTATATGAGGAGTTAATTTTTAGAGCTTCAAATCGCTATACACTGTTCTATTGCTTGAATTAAAAGCTCTAAATCTTTTGGAAAGCATCGATTACTCATTTACTCCTCCAGCTGATTCTCACTCTTTCTTGTTCATTTATTTCTAATCATTTGTAAAGAGAGTAAGTTAGTGAATCTTTGATTCTTTCATTTATTATAATAGAGGGTGAGTCACCCTTAATTTTTTAAGAGAGTGAGTGATTCTCTTTAAAGAAAAGCTCAAGAGATATTAGAAAAAATAGGAGATTGTTTTGTAGAATCTTCTTGAGACTATAAAGGTTTTTGAATGTGCCTGTAAAGTATTCGATCCTAGTGGATATTCTCAAAGGGAGTCTTGAGGAGTGAATGCTGGTTTGGAAGAAGCTGAACCACTATAAATTTTGGTGTTGGTTTATTTTTTCTCTCCCTAACCTCTTTAATTTTCTTATTGCTTTATTACCTACCATATTTACTTGTGAAATTAAAGGGTTTTATAAAAAGTTTTTAAAATTATTATTATTGTTTTAAAATTCAATTCACCCCTTCTTTGGTTGCCTAAACTAACAATTGGTATCAGAGTTTGAACTCTTATTTTTTACTTAACCGTCTAAGAGTTTTTGTGGCAACAACTAGTATTGGATCTATTGAATCAGAAGGTCAATCCACCAACAGACCCCCTTTGTTCAATAGAATAAATTACAATTATTAGAATGCTAGAATGAAAATCTACGTTCAAGCCGTAGCCTATAACCTTTCGAGAGTTATTATAAATGGATCCAAAAGACCTATCAAGACTGTTGAAGGGATAATTGTCCCTAAACCTAAGAATGAATGGAATGAGACTGATATAAGAGAGATACAAAAAAATGCTAAGGCTATGAACCTTCTATATTACTCTTTTAACCTAAATGAGTTCAATAGGATCTCCACCTGCGACATTGCCAAGAAGATTTAGGATAGATTTGAGGTTACCCATGAGAGAACCAACCAAGTCAAGCAATCTAAAATAAACATGCTTGTTCATAGTTATAAATTGTTTAAAATGAAGCATGATAAAACTATCTCTGCAATGTTCACTAGATTCACTAATATTATTAATGGAATAAAATCTCTTGGTAAGGTTTACTCTAATGCAGAAATGGTGAGAAAGATCCTAAGATACATGCCTAAGAGTTGGGAAGCTAAAGTCATTGGCATTCAAGAAGCAAAGGATCTCATTACTCTTAGCTTGGAGGAGCTTCTTGGTTTACTCATAACTCATGAAATGAATATCAAGATAGATGATGAAGATGATAGTAAAAAGAAGAAATGAATAGCTTTCAAATCCTCTATTCTTGATAATGAATCTGATGAAAACTCAACAAGTGACGAAAATGAAGATTTAGCCCTCATTACAAAAAGTTCAAAAGGTTTCTTAGAAGTAAGAAACAAGGAGGAAGGAGATTCTTCAAGAAAAATGGGCACAAAAGAAAGCCCAACAAGTTCAAGGGTGAGTTAAGCATATTTAAGAATGATCACAAGAAAGATGAGATCATTTGTTTTGAATACAAGAAACCTGGACATATGAAGGCCGAATGTCCCCAACTTAAAAAGCACTTCAAGAAGGGATTTAAGAAGGCAATGTTGGCTGCATGGGGTGAGAGTGAAGATAATAACTCCGAGAATGAAAATGAGAAAAATTAAGTTGCTAACCTTTGCCTCATAGTCAAAGAAGATAATGAGGTAACCAATGACCATTTTTCTTTAGAAGAACTTCAAGTTGCATCTGAAGATTTACATGATGAATTAAGAAAAATGAGTGCTAAGAATACTATTCTTAAAAAATTGATTCTTTTCTCATCTTGTGAAATTGAAGCTTTAAAAAAAATATTTACTGTCAAACCAAGTTTTGTCCTTAAAAAATGAAAATCAAGTTTTAAATAAAAAGGTTGAAGACCTTACAAAAATTGTGCATAGATTTACTCTTGGAAAAGAAAACTTGAACAAACTTCTTAGAATGCAAAATTGTATTTTTGACAAAGCTAGAATTAGATACCAACCAAAGAGGAAACAAAAGTTATTGAACAATATTTTTGTTAAAGCATTCTCAAATCATTCCAATGCTACTTGCTTTCATTGTTATGAATATGGACATACTGTTACGTATTATCTACATAGAAAATCACATACTTTGACTACAAAAAGAGGTTTGAATTCCAAAGAGAACACACCCACATAGAACTAACACCAAAGGACCCAAAAAAATTTGGGTACCAAAAATCAAAACTTGATTTTCTTTGCAAGTGTGTCTCAAGTTCTCATTCAATGAAGGTATGTGGTATCTTGATAGTACCTGTTCAAGACACATGACAGGTGACAAATCAATATTTGCATCCTTTAAGCCTAAAGATGGTAGATTTGTGACATTTAGTGACAATAGTAAGGATAAAATCATAGAAATTGGTTGTATTGGTAAAATTCTTTTTTCTTCTATTAAAAATATTTTGCTTGTTGATGGTTTGAAACATAACCTTCTTAGTAACTTTGTGACAAAGGCCACAAGGTCATCTTTGATCATGCTAAGTGTGTTATTAAAAACTCAATTGACAACAAAGTTATTTTTTAGGGTAATAGGTATGAAAATGTTTATACTTTCAATCTAAATGACCTTCAAAAAATGACACTAAATGCCTAGCTGCCTTGAGTGATAATAGTTGGTTGTGGCATAGATGATTTGGACATGCTCATATGAACTTGATTTTAAAACTCTTGAAAAAGGAATTAGTAATTGGTTTATCTCAAATCAAATTTGAAAAAGATAAAATTTGTGATGCATGTCAACAAGACAAACAAGTTAGAAATTTATTTCAATTCAAAATGATGATTTCAACTTCTAGGCCCTACAACTATTGCGCATGGACTTATTTGGTCTAACAAGAACTCTTAGCTTTGGAGGTAACAGATACGTCTTTGCTGTTGTTGATGATTTCTTTAACTTATAAGGATGAAACCTTTACTTTTTTTTGCAAAACTGTCTTAGAGAATTCAAAATAAAAAAAGTTTTCAAATCACAAGTATCAGACGTGATCATGGTAGAGAATTTGAAAATAAAGATTTTAAAAAATTTTGTGATGAAAGTGGTATAGACTATAATTTCTCTGCTCCTAGAACCCATCAACAAAATGGTGTTGTTAAGAGGAAGAATATGACTTTAGAAGAAATGGCTAAAATCATATTATGTGAAAATAATCTATCAAGATATTTTGGGCCGAGGCTATCAAGACAACTTGTTATATTATGAACAAAGTCATGATTCGAGCTTCTCTTAAGAAAATCCCATATGAGCTATGGAATGGAAAAAAACCTAATATTAGTTATTTTCGTACCTTTAGGTGCAAATATTTTTTTTTAATAACAACAAGAAACTTTTGGGTAAGTTCGATGCAAAATCTGATAAAGGTATTTTCTTAGAATATTCTATATTTAGTAAAGGTTATAGAGTTTTTAACAAAAGAACCTTAGTTGTTGAAAAATCTATTCATATTGTATTTGATGAAACTAACCTCAGTTCTTTCAAGAAATTTTGTGAAGATAACTTAGTTAATATAGAAAAAGGTGTTGAGAATATTTTCATCAAAGACTAAGAAGAGCCAAACCATGAGAAAGCTACAATGCATAGAAAAATGAAGTCCAATAGGCTACTGGTACTTTAAATCAAGAAAATCCAAATTTGTCTAAGGAATAGAGGTATGCTCATAGTCATCCAAAGAATTTGATCATTAGTAACCCATCTCAAGGTATCAAAACTAGATCCTCTCTACATAATGTTTGTGGTAATTTAGCATTCCATTCCCAGACTAAATCGAAACATTTTAAGAAAACTAAAAACGATGAATTTTAGATCTTGGCTATGTAAGAAGAGCTAAATCAATTTGAGATAAACAAAGTTTGGACTTTAGTCCCAAGACCTAAGAAACACTCTATCAGTGATACAAAATAGGTTTTTAGAAATAAAATGGATGAGAATAGAGTAGTTCTTAGGAACAAAACTCGATTAGTAGTCCAATGTTACAATCAAGAAGAAGGTATCAATTTTGATGAAACTTTTACTCATGTGGCTAGGTTAAAGCTATTAGTATGTTGCTTGCTTTTGCATACTTTAAAATTTTCAAAATTTATCAAATGGATGTCAAAAGTGTATTTCTAAATGGTTTTATTTTGAAAAAAAATTTTGTGAAACAACCTCCTAACTTTAAAAATCCTAATTTTTCAAACCATGTTTACGAACTCACCAAGGCTCTTTATGATTTGAAACAAGCACCAAGAGCTTGGTATGAAAGGCTGAGTAAATTCTTGATTGAAAATGAGTTTTCAATAGAAAAAATTGATACTACTCTTTTTATCAGGTCTCAAGGAAAAGACATGCTTGTTGTCCAAATATATATAGATTATATTATTTTTAGCTCAACTAATGAATCTCTTTGCAAGGATTTTGTTAAGTGCATGTAGGGAGAATTTGAAATGAGCATGATGGGTGAGCTCAACTACTTCCTTGGATTTTGAATCAAACAATCACAAGAAAGAATCTTCATTAATCAATCCAAGTATACAAAAGATTTGTTGAAGAGGTTTGATATGCAAAGTGCAAAACCAATAAAAACTCCAATGTGCCCTTCAACAAAACTTGACAATGATGAAAATGGTAAAGCAGTAGAAAAAAAGAGATATAGAGGTATGATTGGATTTTTACTTTATTTAACTGCAAGTAGACTTGACATCATATTTAGTGTATGCACGTGTGCTAGATATCAAGCTAATCCTAAAGAATCACATGTGATTGCTGTTAAGTGCATCTTTAGATACCTCTTAGGTACACAAAACCTAAAATTATTTTATCCTAGAGGAATAACTTTTAAGTTATTTAGCTATTCTGATACAGACTTTGTTGGTTATAAAATTGATAGGAAGAGTACAAGTGGAACATGTCAAATCCTAGGATATTCTTTAATATCATGACTCAACAAGAAATAGAATTCAATTGCCTTATCCACAGCTGAGACTGAATACATTGCAGGTGGTAGCTGTTGTGCACAGGTTCTTTGGATGAAACAACAACTAGAAAACTATAGTGTGTTTAGATCGTATTCCTATTAAATATGATAACACTAGTGCCATTAACATATCCAAGAACCCTATACAACACTCTAAAACAAAACATATTGAGATTAGACGTCATTTCATTAGAGATCACATTTAAAAGGGTATCATAGAACTTGAATTTGTAGGTAAAGACTACCAACTTGCTGATATATTCACCAAACCTTTAAATGAAGAAAGACTATATTATATCATAAGACAACTTGGTATGTTATGTACTCCAAATTGATATTAAAATGCCATACTAACAATGCCTATTTAGTGTATATCAAATGCTTTTCATGTTTTATTTTTTGTGTGTGAAAAGTGTCGACTCAATGATAAAAAGGGTCAACACATGTGCGAAAGGGTTGACTCAAAAACTATATAGTATCGATACATAATGTTAAAAGTGTCAAACCCAGCTATATAGTGTTGACTCATTACGTGAAGACTGTTGACTCAATGAGCCGAAAGTGTCGACACCCTGGTAAAAAGTGTCGACACAATTTCTGTCCTTGGACACCCCATTTTGTGGTGTTAAAAGTGTTGACTCAAATGGAATTAGGGTTGACACAATTCATAAAGTTTATATACATGTGGTTTTCCCCCTCTTTCTTATTCGTGCTAAAAAAACCATTCATTTTTTAAACAATTGTTCGTCTCCTCCCTCTTCGTTTCCCTCTAAGAACCCTAGAGTCAACTCACCTTTCTCTCTCTCTTCGTCTCTTCCTCTCCCTCTCTCTCTCTCTCACCATCCAATACCACCGAGAACCATGGGCAAGGGAAGTAAATGCCATGGTGAAGGACCATCTAGCCCTAGGGCTACGAAGAAGCAGAAATCGAAGAAAGACAAGGCTGGACCATCAACCGTCGCTCCAATTGACTCATCCTTGAAGTTCTAGTTCATAAAATACAAGAATTTGTTATTCCAGTCCTTCGTAAATCGAAAGGTAATTCCTGGCCGTTCTATAGATTTTCTATTTTTTGATTCAATCAAAATGAACTTCTCTAAATGGTTCACCGACCTTAGTTAGATGAATTTTCTGTAAATCCATGACATCCATTATCCTACTCTTGTCAAATTCTTTTATGCCCACATCAAAGTCACTGACTCTCCTGACAACACCATCACCACTTGGGTGAACGGTGTGGATATCATATTGACCCCTAAAATTCTGAATGAGATTCTTGGTCTTCCTGAAGGTCGAATGTTTGTTACCTGCAACAAAAAGAAAAGAACCATTGAAGGATTCACCTTTCACGATGTAGTGAAACAAATCTTCGAACTTGAGGTTGTTGATTCTACTAAACCTCTTGAGGCCAACTCTCTCAAATTCGAAATGAGAATTCTTCATCATTTCGCGAATCATATCTTTTTACCTCAGTCTGGTAAGTTCGGTGATGTCACATTCATGCATATCTTTATCATGTGGTGTATTCTTGAAGGAAAAAGGCTAGACCTTGGTTATTTGTTTATTTCGGCCATGCTGCAATCCCACTCTAAGTCTAATTCTTCTCTCCCACATGCTATGTATTTGACTCTTGTGTTTCGTCATTTTGGTGTTGATTTGTCTACTAAAAGGGAATTTCCTTTTCGAAGCATGATTTGTATGATCAATCCACCTTGAAACACATGCAAATTACGAACAAGTTGAGAGAAAATAGATGTGTGGACAAGTTGAGAAAAAATAAGATGAGTATTGCTAAAATAAGAATATTAAAATAGATGTGTGGTAAGATTATAAAAAAAAAAAAAGAAATGAAAAGATTCATAGAATGGTAGAGATTTCACTAATTACGGATAAGTTGAGAGAAAATAGATTAAGGTGGCTTGGATACATACGGCATAAATCAACTAATGCAATAGTAAAGAAAAGCAACAAATTCATATGTAATGGAAACACTAATGGGAAGGGTAAAATTAAATTGATGTGAGTTGTTGTATCAATAAAATATATAAACTTATTAAATCTAACTAAAGATATGGTACTTGTGACGCCCCGATTTTTGAAAATATCATTTGTTGCAAAAGACTTAGTTTCTTAATTATGTTCGAGAAAATAACTCATATTTTTTAAAATATTTATACTGATTCAAATGGGAGAGTAACTAAACCTTTAATATTACAAACCAAGTGAGTTACTACAAAGGTCAAAAAAATTAAAATTACATTCAATCCTCAAAAGATAAGATCTTCCAAAAGTTTAAGCTAGAGGTTCGGCACTAGGTGAGCCACTATTCTACTTCATTTTTCGGTGTAGCTCTCTCGTTGATCTCTTCTTCACCTTACATAAGACACAATGAGCTGCGATGCCCAGTAGGAACAACTAATACCTTATTATCCTACCATCATCACACATAAACAAGATAGCATAGTGTATACATATATGATGATGAGCAGTTAAGAATGTATATATGAAGTTCACAAGAGT
Organism: Heliamphora ciliata; assembly: GCA_032360265.1. Classification (NCBI taxonomy): domain Eukaryota; kingdom Viridiplantae; phylum Streptophyta; class Magnoliopsida; order Ericales; family Sarraceniaceae; genus Heliamphora; species Heliamphora ciliata. Next base: position 21,751 of record JAUMHN010112899.1, read on the forward strand.
TTTTGTATCGTTGAGATAGAAACTATTTCTCGGGTCTCACTAAGAGAACATATCCCATGTTTCTTGCCACGTTTCCACTACATACACTCACCTCTACGGTAACCATTACGTTCCCAATCACTATGCTTCCGTACACCTATCCTCGAATCGCTACGCTCCTGTTTATACTATATGTATGCGGCCAAAAAACATGTGATCGATTTACTATGCCATCACGCTCCCGTCCCATACTTCATGTGTGTGGCTAAGTGACGTGAGGTCGGTTTCAGAAAGGCATGACTCACAACATAGTACAGCTCACGAAGTACATGGACCCTTCCTAAACCCGTGGCACCACAATTTAGACCCCAACCCATGTCAAAACCCAATTTTTTTTTTGAAAAAAAGATGTTCACTCGAGGTTTATTGCTTGGTATTCCGTAAATGCTCATGACCAAACTAGCATGTGTGTGACATGAGATAAATATCACCCTTTAAAAATACTTAAACATGCTATAGCATTACAAGAAAACCAATGTTTGTCAAGTTAAAGAAATGAAAACAAACAGATCACACTTAAGGCACCACTTATCACTTAAACTTGAAATTTCATATTCATTTTTCTTCAAATTAAAATACTTTATAAATACTAAACCTTACTGATTTGTCATGAAATTTAACGGGGTGATAGATATGCATGTTAAGAAACTTTTTCAAAAGAAAATAAAACTCAGAACAACTTCTAGACATGGGATAACATAGCTTGAGCAGAACTTGTTCGAAAATTAACATTGTTTGGAAAAAATGCGTTTTATGAAAAATGGTTCGACCAAAAATTTTTACTTAGGCTCTATTTGGATTCTATGTAAAACCGGTTAAGGATAGAAAAGTAGCTTTTCCATCAATTTTGACTCATAAATTTTGATCCTTTCTTTCTTAAATTAAACCATAGCTCTATACAACTAAAAAAACCCATAAAATCAGTATATTCATAAACTCAAAACATGTATATATCATATCTATGCAAGTAAAAAAAAGAATAAAAAAAACATGGGCTCAACCAAATCAATTTTTAACTAGTTTCTCATTTCAATTCTTCATTAGTCTTTCATGATTCAAGGCTTTGTTTCTACTTCTTTAATCATATGGAAAGAATGTTTGAGAATAGTTAGAGGAGAAAGAATGGTAGAGTAGTAAGAGAATCCTACCTTAGAGTCTTGTACTTTGATGGAAAGGACTCACTTTTAGAAAATTTCTCACACTTCCTTCTTCCTTCCTTTCTTTCTTTCTTTCTTCTTCTTTTTCTTCTTCTTCTTCTTCTTCTTCTTCTTCTTCTTCTCTCTAACTTTCTCTCCATGGGGTGGCTAAACCAAATGGGAGGAAGGATAGGGTTTTGGGCTCTTTTTATATGAAGGCAAAGACTTGAAAGTCTTCCAAGTGAGCTCACCAAGGTAAACAAATAGTAATATGAAAGACTTATTTGATGGCTTTAGTTGAAGTCTTGAAAGACTTGAGGAGTGTTTTGTGAGTTAAGGAGATTTTGTGCCTCAAATGAAAAATTGGAAGAAAGGTATATAGATATATACATATATATGTACGAAAAAGAATAATGAAGGAAGAATAGCTTGAGAGGCCTTCCAAATTTCCATCAATTGGTAAATGAATAGTGAGCTTCATGAATTTGAATGTGATTGAAGATCAGATTTGAAATGAAGCTTGTGTGTTTGGGTTAGAAAAAGGGGTATGGATTTGTTCTAACAAAAATAATTTATTTAAGAATAAATTTTAATTCCAAAGACAAGTGTCAAATCTTCCCAACGTCTAGTCACTTCTTAACCATGAACCAACCAATGTGGTTAAGTCTCTAACCAAGAAAAAACAATCTAGTGGTTTGTAAGGAAAATATATACATATATCTCATATATACACATAGCATGAATGACTAATAAATAACATTATCTACATAATTAATTAAGGATATCAAAGTCCCAAAAGTAATGATTAAAGCACACGTTCTGTATAATTATATTTCTGCTTCTCTATAATTAGCAAAAAGAATACACATACATCATCCAAAGTACGTAAGTAGTGTTTTTGAAATATTTAATAGATAGCTCATAGATTTTCTCATTAATGAGGTGAGGCCCTCCCCATGTGACCATGTTTTCTTCTTTATATATATATATATATATATCCTCTCTTCTCTCACTTCTCTCTTGTAAACCCTTTCTCTCTTTTCTCTTGTAATTCTCAATTTATAATAAAAGTTATAAGTACATTTGTAAAGAACCACAGTGCAGTAGTGATTGTACACTATTTGGTATCAAAGCCAATATAAGCAGCATATGTCCTGCTAATTTATCTGTATACTTATATGTATAAGTATTCTTATGTATAAATACTTTTTTGTTAGTATGTATCTTAGTTTATAATATTTATAATTGATATTTGGTTATTGTACGTCACCCAAATCGCGTTGGTTAAGGAGTAAGACCTGTTTACCGAGATGATTGGGCATCTAGTGATACCATAAATCGTTGACAGATGTGTAATCAAAACTTACTTATAAGTATTCTAATTAAGATACAACCTATCAAAGAAGTATGAAGCCATACTAATACTTGTCTCATATAAGTAT
>JAUMHN010113008.1:0-24359 GCA_032360265.1 Heliamphora ciliata
AATAACGAATATTAAATATATGCAAATCAATAATTATTTCAGGATTAAGAAGATAAGCACTATTCATAATAACCTTGGAGTATGAATTAATTTACATTGTCAGTAGTCAGTACTAAATTAATTATCCAAAATGTCCCATTCAATACACACAAAGTGTACTAGCACAGAGAGTCGGAACAATAGACAACGCTATTATCTGTTCTCCGTAACCAAGACAAATCTACTAAAACTCTGTGCCACAGTCGTACCGATGATATGTCTATTTCCATCTAAACTGTGAACATAAAACTTATATTTTGCAAGAACCTAAAATTTGGTCTTCTGTGTGTAAGGTGTACTCTACATACCAAATTAAATACTATACAGAATATCGGATATCCATACATATCAAAGAAATGATACACATACATTGCTCATAAAGATTCTCATAAAATAGAAAATTAACTTTATTAAAATAAAAGTAAATACTAAAAACATAGTTTTTAGTATACCAACCCTAACAGATATAACATTTTTTAACCTTTTTTTTATTCTAGTATAAGTTTCTTTTGAAAATTTTCTTTTTATAGGATTTTATGTATCTTTTATTTCTTTTATTAATTCGTTATGTTAATGTTAATCTAGTTTGTTTCAATAATATGCATGTTTTAGTTAATTTCTTTAAATTGTGTTTAGAAAAGTTTAGCTTATTTTGTAGCAAACAATGTTTAGGTGATTTCTAGCATATTTTTGTTCTTTTATGCAAAATCATGATAGTTGATTTATTTTGGTAATATCACACGTGGGAGTGTTTTCTTTATCCTGTAGTTAAAATTGCATGCCATAGGACTAAGGATTTTTCTTTTTAATACTTGTTTTATTTAGCGTCCTATATACCTATACTATATATTTTTCATATTTTATTTTGAATGTTCTCTTTTTATTTTTATTTTCTTTATTTACATGCATTTGAGAAATTTTATTAAAGAACCAATGTTGATTAGTAGAGGTCAACCTTACGATTGGGCGAACGGGGTGCCTAACACCTTCCCCGATTCGTATCTTAGCCCCCGAACCCTTTTTCTCTAGTTAAACGTTTTAAATATTAGCAGCCATTTTTTTTTTTAGTTTTTCTAAAAAGCTAAGTTGCGACTCTATTTTCAACAAAAATGATTTTTCAAAATTTAGCTTTCAAGGTGTTAAAATATTTTTTCAAACATCTTTGAATTCTATTATTTTTGACTATTTTTAAAACTCCTAAAATTTTGGCGCTACAGTATTTTCTGACAACTCTGCTAGAGACTGGTTTATAAAATCAAATAAGAGGGCAAGACTTGAAAACATCATCGGTTCTTAATAAGAATTTCTCATTTGCATTTTCGCATGTATGTGCATTGTTCTTCAAACCCCCCTGCCTGGTCGACCTGATACCCTGAACATTCATCCATTTTGGGGATTGTTGAGAAGACGGGCAACCTTTACTGACTGTACACTATCATAGGTGAAGTAAAAGAGTTCGAGCGTACTGTTTGACTATGTTCTGCATGGGAGGTATATACCCGACTCTATTCGGAAGCTACCCTGTTCGATTGACTAAAACTGGCCTTTTGCATATAGTAGCTTAGAACTTCCCGTTAGGTGCTGCTAAGCCTAGTAGGATTATGTGTTTTGTTAATTGTACGTTTTGATTGCGATTATTAGGATTATTTGTCCGGATTAGACTAGCTCCTTTCTCGGGTTCAGCCTGGGTTTTCTGTTATCCAACATTGTTTAGGTTAGCTTTTCTTTCGAGTTCTTACCCAGGTTTTGTTCTTCACCTTGTTTGGTTTTGACGCAGTAGTCTTCTTCTTGGGGTCATGCCCGTGCTTTGTTTTGAAACCTCTAGGATAGTTCCTCTCTCTCTTTCGAGTTCTTCCCGGGTTGTTAGTTCCATACCCCTGCCTTTGTTTAGACATCGCTTTCTTCGAACCTTTGCTTCACCCTTGTGAGCTAGTTCTGTTTCCTACCGTTATGCTAGAATTCTAGATCGAGCCGGTCTCTTGAGGGTTAGAACTGTTTCTTACCGAAAAGTCGCATATTTCTCTATTTGTATGAACCTACCCTTTAGAATTTAGTCAATCCCCTTCTTAGCCATCATTCTGGTTTTTGGGTTGTCCTATTGTTATGCTGCCAGCATGAGCCCAACAGGGGCATTATTTCAACTTCCGTTATTATCTGTTTGTGGTTTGCTGTTTTGAGTATCTAGGAAGTTTTGCTATCTGTCGCTAGAATTCTTGTCCGGGAAGTGTTTTGATATTGGTTGTTCTGCTTTTGGGATCCAGGTTTCCTTTAAGTCTAGATCATTAAGCTGAAAAGATCACAGTTGACACGCGTCTGGGCAAGATTAGGTTTAGGCAGACTTTATAGAGTATTTGAGCAGCCAGTTGAGTAATCAAAAATGGCAAAGAATGAAGTTAACTTGACAGCTCTGATGAGAGCTATTACTGAGATACAGTGAGCAATGGAGCAACAGACCCAAGCTCAAAACCAATGTCAAGCGTAGATCTGGGCAATTCAGGCCCGTCTTCCAGGTGCCAACGGACAGCTAGAGGATACCAATGAGAATGGTGAAGACTTTTGGGACAATAACCAAGGATCGGAGGAACCACAAATTACTGTGCCACCTCGGGTTCCCCGCCCAGTGGTGGTAGAAGAAGAGAACACTTCCCAGTCTAGGGAATCTGCACTGGCGGAGAAGATCGACCAAATGGAGAAGGTGCTGAGAAAGTCTAAGGGTGTAGAAGAATACATACTAGATGTAGGCGGTTTGTGCTTATTCCAAGATGTCAAACTGCCCAAAAAATTTAAAATGCCAGAGATAGAGAAGTTTGATGGTATTGGAGACCCCCTGATTCATTTAAGAATGTATGTTAAAACTCTCTCCCCCATGGGGATTGATGATCAGCTCAAGGCCCAATTCTTTCACTGATCACTTTCTGAGGCAGCACAAAGGTGGTTCCTCTCTTGGGAGATGGCTAAGACCAGGACTTGGGAAGATATAGCCACTGCATTCATCAGTTAGTATAGCTACAACGTCCAACTGGATGTAACCACCCGATAGTTAGAAACAACTCGCCAGGAGAATCAGGAATCGTTCGTTGATTTCTTAACCTGGTAGAGGGGTAAAGCTGCCAAGATGACAAATTGGCCCTCTAAGAAAGACCAAGTGAGAATCGTGGTTAAGAATTTACAGTCCCCATTAAAGAGTTACCTTATCACACAGCCACTGTCTACCTTTGAGCAGTTGTTTGATGCTGGGATACAGATCGAAGATGCCATTCAGTCTGGAGATATTGAAAAAGAAAAACCTAGCCAGAAACCCAGAAGGACCTTCTCTACAACCAACTAGAATCAGTCTGCTACTACTAACCTCGTGTTACGTTCAAACGAGGTGAATCTTCTGAACCCCTCATCTTTCGCTCAATGATCCAACAATACTCAGCAGGCAAGCAACGGTCAACAGGCACAATAACGACCGAGAAGAGTCTTCACTCCCCTTAATATTTCACTATCCACTGCTCTGAATCGACTTGTCATGAAAGGGCTCATCAAGTTATTGGATCCCATGCCGGTGCCTGATCCCCTTCCCCCGAGATATAATGCTTTGCAATATTGCGTTTATCACCAGGGCCACGAATATCTGACCGATAAGTGTATAAGACTGCGTCACGAGATCCAGGATCTCATTGGTAACAAGGTGATCCCCCCGCCGTATGTCGATTTGAAGCCGAATGTCACGACTAACCCCCTGCCAAACCATGCTAAGCAGGCTGGGGTAAATTACATGTCTCTGAGGCAATCAGAAGATTCGAGCTAATATATTTGTTCAGTGTGTCTACCACGCCCTCATGTTTTAGCTACTGAGGATAAGACAACATGCTCATTTATTATGGTTAGGAACGACCGGGACAGGATGGAGGAATGGGATGATAATACTTGGGGATGGTATCGAACAGTAGTCCAAGCCTACCAACATGAAGAGGAGGAACGCAATGAGGAAGACGACTGGCCGCTGGATTATCCGGCACGACCTTATGGGTTTGGCTACGTACTTGATGGCATTACTCTTCCCTAACTTTTTGAGGAGGAGATATATGTTGATGAGATGCAATTCTATTGGCTAGTAAGGGTCGTGCTGAAGTCAGATGGGACTAAGTGGATCAATTTTTGGGCTGCTCGGGAACAACACGTGGATTACATTGGGAAAGATATCTGGGAAGAAGTTGACAATACGTGGGCTATTGAGGATGATGAGGAAAGAAGAGGAAGAGTAGTGGTCGGCGGGTTAGACGATTTAAGGGCATTTGAAAACCCTTTGTGCATAGACGAAGTAAGACAGACTGAAAGTATAATGTCGGGGCTGTGGGATCCTAAGGATGGTGTGGAACACCTAACCAGGAGTGGGCGGAATTTCAAGCTGACTCAGTTGGAGAAAGGACAGTCAAGCGGGAAAGGGAAAGAGAAAGAACAAGAAGAAGAAGATGACGCTGTGCTGAAGCAGCTCAAAAAGACACATGCCAATGTTAGCATTTGGGGCTTATTGATGGCCTCGCACAAATATAGACAAGCTGTGTTGAAGGTCTTGAATAAGGCCAGTGTTTCAATAGACGTGACCCCAGAGTAGCTTGTTGGACTCATCCTGCCAGCTGTAGAGTCGAAAGTCATCTCATTTTCTAATAAGGCTCTGCCAACGGAAGGAAAGAATCATAACAAATCCCTGCACATATCCGTTAAATGCTTAAAAAAGTGGGTCCCGGTGACTCTTATTGATAATGGGTCTGCATTAAATGTTTGTCTGCTTAGAATAGCAGTTTGGTTGGGACTAAAGTCAAAACATTTCACACCCAGTAATCAAGGGGTCCGGGCTTACGACAACACGAGGAGAGACGTGCTGGGCTTGGTATCATTCGCATTATCAGTAGGGCCTCTAGAGACATCAGTTGAGTTCTACGTATTGAACGTACCAACCTCTTTCAACCTGTTGCTCGGCAGGCCTTGGCTGCATGACCCGAACGTACAGGCGGTGCCATCAACCCTTCACCAAAAGCTAAAATTGATAAAGAATGGGGCAGTTTTGACTATCCATGGAGAAGACATCATTCAACCCCTAAGAGGAGAAGGCTCAACTCTCTTAGAGGTTCAGCATGGCAAGGGAGACGTATCGCTAAGTGGCTTCTGATTTGATGAAACGCAGGCTGTCCAGATGCTATTGAATGAAGAAGAGATGTACATCAACCCAAGAGCAATTACGATGATGAGGCAAGTGTCTTACTTTCTGGGCATGGGGCTAGGGCGCAAGCAGCAAGGAATTCCCAAACCTGTCCAGGTATTGCTGGCTTCTCGCCGTTTTGGTCTTGGATACAAATCAACGGGAGAAGATTTGGAAGGGCCTAAAAGGGGATGGAAGGCCAATTATTCTGGAACGCTCAATGGGTATTTTGTCAAAGAAGGAGAAGACTTTCCGTACTGTGGCTTCCCAAAGCAATGGATCGACGAAGAAACCAGCCAGAAGTTGCCAGGACTAGAGATCTTCTTTGGCCATCAACTATTTGGTATGGAAGAAGAGAAAATAGTGAAAGAGGAAGAGGAAGGAAAGAAGTTCCAAGAGGAGGATTGGGCGGACAAGCTCGATGGAATCGACATGGGAGTGTTGTTCAATGAAAAAATGTCACAACTGCACGTAACTGACCCAAACTATTTCATGATGGGCTTTAGCACACTAGTCGACTACACCAAGCTCATCATCGATGTGGCTGCAAAGGAAGTAAAGAATTGGACCTTAGAGTCTTATGATGTGCAAGTTATTTGTCCTGACTCTAAGTCAAAGTCCGAGTCTGTGGTTGAGGGCACGTCTGTTTGTGCACCTTCCCCTGTTTATGCTTTTGAGTTTATAATTCCATCTTCCTTCATTGAAATAAACAAAAATTTTGATTACTTTGTTTTGTTTAATTTGTTTTATACGCTTTCTAACGATTTTGAATTTAACGGGGATATTTTCGAAGAAATTAAACTTTTAATAAAAAGAGAAGAAGAAATACCTGCCCAACCAATAATCGAAGAAACTTTGTCAATAAATTTGGATAATGAAACTAACTCGCAAAATGTACAAATTGATTCTTCTTTATCCTTAGTTGAACGAGAGCACTTAATAACTTTATTAAAAGAATTCAAGGATGTATTTGCATGGTCTTACGAGGATATGCCCAGAATTGATCCCGACATCATCCGATACCATATCCCCTTATACCCCGATGCCAAACTGGTCAAACAAAAGTTGAGACGGATCCAGTCAAAATGGGCTCTAAAGATCAAAGAAGAAGTTTCCAAACAGATCAACGCTGGATTCCTAATGGTAACCGAGTATTCAAAGTGGGTGGCTAATATTGTTCTAGTGCTAAAGAAAGACGGACGCATCCGAGTCTGCGTGGATTTTTGAGATCTCAACAAGGCTAGCTCGAAAGACGATTTTTCACTGCCACACGTCGATGTCTTAGTAGATAGTATAGTGGGGCATACCTTGATATCATTCATGGATGGCTTCTCCAGATACAACCAGCTTCTGATGAACCTCGAGGACAGAGAAAATACGACATTCACCACGCCGTGGGACACCTATTATTATCATGTAATGCCGTTTAGGTTGAAGAATGCAGGGACAACCTAACAAAGGGCTGCCACTACTTTACTACATGACATGATACACAAGTAGGTCGAGATGTATGTGGATGATATGATAGTCAAGTCCAAGGATCAAGATAGTCACATTGTAGGACTGTAAAAGTTCTTCGATATGACGATTATCCGCACAGTTGTCCATTTGCTGTGGAAAACTATACAAGCGACGACATTCTGGGGTCAATAAGCTGTGTGTCAACACTAAAGAAGGACAAGAGTTGATGAAAGAGATACATGCGGGAGTCTATGGGCCATACATGAGTGGGAACATGTTAGCCAAAAAGATCCTATGACAAGAATACTTTTGGATGAAAATGGAGACATACTGTATACAGTTTGTGCGAAGGTGCAATAAGTGTCAGATTCATGCAAATCTTATGCACGTTCCTCCATCCCAGCTGTATAACCTGACGTCACCATGGCCATTCTCAGTATGGGGCATCGATGTAATCGGCAGAGTAACACCAAAGGCGTCAAATGGGCACGAGTTCATTCTAGTGGCCATTGACTACTTTACTAAGTGGGTGGAAGCCACCTCCTACTCAGCATTGAAAGCCTCTCATGTTACCAAGTTTATCAAGCAAAACATCATTTGCCAGTACGGGGTCCCCCATGAGATTATCTCGAATAATGGCTCACATTTCCAAGGGAAGGTCTTGGATCTTTTCGAAGAATACTAGATAGTGGCTCACAAGTCCTCACCATATCGGCCGCAGACCAATGGAGCAGTTGAGGCAGCAAACAAAAACATCAAGAAGATACTGCAAAAGACAATCAACTCACATAAAGATTGGCCAGGACATCTACCATTTGCACTTTGGGGATACTGGACGTCGATCATAACTTTAACAAGAACTACGCCATACTCTTTAGTGTACGGGATGAAAGCCGTGCTTCTTATTGAGATGGAAATCCCTTCGCTAAGAGTGGTGGCTAAGGCCAATATTTCAAAAGCAGAATGGCAGAGGAACCAGATGGAAGAGTAGCTCTTGTTTGATGAAAGAAGACTACAGGCTCTATTTCATGTATAAGGTTATCAAAGAAGAATAGCTTGAGCGTTTAAAAAAAGGTCAAGACTTGAGATCTCAGAGAAAGAGATCTGGTTCTCAAGAAAATTAGAGCTCCTATCTTTGACCCGAGAGGCAAGTTCAAACCAAACTGGTCCGTATCGTTTCTAATCAAAACCATCATGACCGGTGGTGCAGTCGTCATTATGGATTTGGATGGCAATATGTTCTCCACTCTAGTAAATCTCGACCAACTTAAAAAGTACTATCCTTGAGGTAAAAGAAAATGATGAATGCTCGCTGAATTGAAAATCGAAAAGGCAACTTAGGCAAAAGTTAGAGCAACCCGCAAGGCCAAAAACGTGAAAGGGCGACCTTGGAAAAAGTTAGGGCATCACAAAAGGAGAGTGTTAATACCCTAGTGAAAACCAAGCCCGAACTACGTTATGGCCTGATTCCACTTCTTGGAATACGTAGGCAGCTTCTTTTAAAGAAGTTCGACCACATTCTTTGTTTTAACCATCTTTAGAATCTGAGTAAGATTAATGCAAATTTATTTCTAAATTCTGATAAATAAAGTCATTCAATTGAACCGAAAAACTTTAGATAAATTTAAACCATCTTAAACATAAAGAGGAAATTTTCATTACTTTAATTGCAGTTACAAAGTTTTGAAAATAAAAGGAGGGGCACGCAAGTCCCAAACTCTACAAGAGGAAAGCTATGAAATCTTTAAAACAAGACAAAAGTCCTCAAATCTTTCTCCTCTTTGTTGCCTATTTCCCTTCTTCTTTATCCTTCTTCTCCCTATCCTGCATCAGCCATGTCCTGTACTCATCAGAAAGCTCGGGGACACTGCAGCTCCTGCATCTCTATCCGTGAACGAGATGACCAAGCATCCTAATACAATGCTAAAAATGGAGCCCGTAGTGTAGATGAAAATAAATGACCTCGGATGTCGTGAGGGATGACCTGACTATGACCAAACTATCGCATGATCCCATAAGGATAATAGAAAGTAGTTTGAAACAGACCAATGAGCAGAACACCAAGGTGATAATGGTAGCCAGAGTCATGGCAGGAATTTGCCACCAGGGGCACTGCCAAGTAATATCTGGGCCAGTCAGAGATGAGAGGTACCGTCACCAGGCTGCCTCGGTGCTGCATATCTGATAGTAGGGGCGGTAAAGGAAAGCTGTAGCACTGTGCCTGTTAGTAGGTGGTTTTTGTACAAGATTTACCTTCTCCATCAACCAGATCTGCAGCGAAAGTTAGAACAGTAAGAGAAAAGCCCTGTAGTGTGACGAAAAGTTTGGTGAAAAGTAAGATTTTAAGCTTACCTAAAAAAGTAAAGGGCTGCCAGCAAAAGTAGTGGTCTCGCCACGATGAACAACATCTAAGCCCTGCAGTGTCTTGACCAAGAAAAGTGGTATAAAGTCCTTTCCCATCCACATCTAACCAGCGATATCAACCAATGTGCAGCTAACTCGCCCGTCAGAAGGAATGTGGAGATACTGGGCAAGGAGATAGAAACAAAGGGCATAACGACGCCGCAGCTGAAAGTCGAGGTAGCTAAGGTCGCCAACAGGATAGAACCTCTCAATGAGCCATGAAATGTCAAGGCAGTCACTCGATGTCAGAAGAGAAGCTTCCATCCTAGACAGACCACAGAATTGCATCACCTATTACCAAGCCAAAAGCAAGAAAGTGGGAACAACAATGAAACTCCGTAAAGTCAAGTCAAAGATAGCAGTAAACTCGTCCATAGTGGGGCATAGTTCTTTGAGGCCAAATCGAAAGACATGGGACTGCGAATCCCATAGCCAAGCAGCAACCTCCAATAAAGGCCCGTTAGTCTTTATGGCCATGAGAGAAAATAAGGAGTTGATACCGAAGGGGGTAAAGTTCAAACGCTCGTTATGGGAGAATGCCTCAACCCATGAAGAAAGGGGATTAGCCATCTAGGTTAGAACAATAGAAAATGGGGCCTCCAGGCCTGTATTTATAAGGCATGAAAAGGTTGAAGATCGAAAAAGCAAAAAAAGTGCAATCTAAGTGGCGATTGCCACCTTGGGGTGGGCGATCGCCAATTTGAAAGGGCACCGTACAGTGACATCATCCCTTTAACCAAGCGACTGCCAGGTTGGAACTAGTGACCGCCATGTCAGTCTTTATGGAAGTGACGACCGCCTTGTTGGATTGTGACGACCGCCATATTTAAACATGACAGGTGTGTATTAGTTTGTAGTTTCTATAGTCTGTGTAAGTTTTGACATTTGTATTATACATCCAAGACAGTTTGAGCATTAAATAAAGGAAAATCATGCAACAGATAAATATGAAGCAATAAATGGCACGAAAGCCCAAAAAATGCATCAAAAAGTGATAAGAATGTATCATAGTAAAAGTTGGGGCACCCAGGCCCAATAAAATAGCAAACTAGGGCACGCAGGCCCATAGATCAAGTAAATATATGTGAATATATCAAATCGAGGCACGCAAGCCCATAAAGAGTAAGTATATCTGAATGAAATAACTAAAAGGGGGGAGCTCTCTCTCTCTCTCACGTATGGCTTGGGTGGACCCGACGGGAGGAAGGACCGGCCTTGTCCGAGCTAACCTCCTCGAAGAACCTCTCAATGTCATTGCTACCATCACCGTCGCAGCTGGAAGAAGAAGACACAGCTCTGGAGCGACTCTGAGCAGAAGAGAGATCCTCAAGAGTGAGCTCGAAAAGATGCCCGGGAACCCCGACCTTGAGCTGGGGCAAGAGAAGGAGCAGGAGCCTATAGTGGCACTATGCCAGCAGTTGGAACTAGAGGCTGTCAAAAGAGAGGTAAGACTCAGAACAAAATAATGGCAGAAAGTGCAAAAAAATTGAAAAGAACGTGCAAGCTACTTACAATAGCCACTGGCGTGAAAGCAACGCCGGCTGCTCGCATCGAGGCATCCATTTGCCGAACCAGAGCCCTCAGGCCAGTGACCATCAGCATAGTACGGTCAAGCCAAGCCTAGTCAAGAGAACAGTTCAAGAAAATCAGATAAGTAAAAGGAGTAACTGAAGGAAGGGTAAAAGGCAAACCTGGCCGATGTCAGCCCTGAACTCCGGTGATGGCGGAACAGGGATTGGTAGAGGAAATAGGAAGATGTACACTACGGTCTGGACATCCCATGGAATCTCTAGGCCCCTCATCCCGCCAGCAGCATCACCTGCAGCATCTCCAACATCTCCAGCAGCAGCCTCGGCAACACCAGCTTTAGCAACCTCCGGCGCCTATCCTCTCCTCCTGCCATCAGGAGCAGCTGGGCCGGGTCCTAAGGGTCCTAGCAAGTGTACCCAGGCCCAGGTTGTGTAGTCCCCCTCTAGCACCAATAGCTCTACGGCGTGCATCCCCACCATCTCCAGGAGTAAGTCGACCCGGCCTGGAAGATCGATCCGGTGCATATGGACCAGAGGGACCACCGGTATCCTGAAGTGATCAAGGCCGAGAGACTGGCGGACCACTCGCTCGCCAAGATAGTACTCTCGATCGAATGGACCCTCCAGTAGAATCTGCCTCGAGGTAAGGTCCCTGCTGCGCATTAGGTCTGCGCTGACCCGATTCTCTACTCCTCGCTAGACATCCGAGTGGACCTGCAACAGTTTAAAAGTACAGTGCAATGCAATGAATAATAAGCAGTGTAGAGTGATGAACAGAATACAATGATCAATGTGCAGAGTGCAGAACAGTACAGTATGGTGTAATGCAAGAAACAATGCAGTGAATAGCAGTGAATAGTATGATACAGAGAACAGCAAGTAATGATACCTAGTTGGGGGATAGCTAGTCTAGTGAGACCCGAAAGCGGTCTATGTCTTTCCCCCCAACCTTCTTCCCCTTCAACCATCAGGACCACTAGGCTACGCGGGGAATGACTAGAAGGTCTGCCGCAGAGTTCGTCGGGACATGAAGCTCAAGAAACTCATAGGCCCACATTTAAAAAAGAAAAGATGTCAATAAGCAGATAATAGATAACAAAGAGTGGAAATGAATGGAAAAGTGCAGAAGCTAAATCATACTTCCCAGACCCTCTAATATTCCCTTATGCGGAGCTCATGGGGGAACCGGGCGAGTGCCTGCATGAAGCCGTAGAGCGTAGAGAGAGTGGCTCCTCCCCAATCAAATGAAATGACCCAATCAAGACGAGCCAGGGCACCGAGGTAATGTAAATGAACGGTGTTCTCCTTGATAAAAAATAAGGAGATACCGACCATATACATCAGAAACCCCTGTGCGACCCACTCGAAGTGGCGGGGCTCGGTGCAGTGGAAATGTCTGAACCGCTCAAAGAACCAGGTGTATCTGACGCGATCTCTATCCATTTGTGCGGGGATGGCTCCAAGAAAGTACAGCAGCACGTCAGCGGACCGAGCGATGGATGGATCGAATGGAATAAGGGCACCGCTAACCCGGATGCCCATGATGAGGGAGAAATTGAGAGGCGTCAGAGTAGCCTCGAAGGTGGTGAAATGAAAGGTGTTGGTGGTATCCCACCACCGCTCCGTCAAGCTATCAACCATACCCGGTCGTTGCTCGTCCTACCCAATAAGGGTATGAACCGAGCAAAGCCGAAGGCATCAATGATAGCCCGACTGGGAGAAAGGAGGGCATCGTACCACTCCAACAACTCCCCGGAGGCAGAACCTCCAAAACCTTTGATGTAATGGCCATCCTAAAAAGAAGAAGACAAGTAGAAAATATATATAAGAGCAGACCAAGCCAGTGTTGTGCAAAGTTATGCTGGAAGAAATAAAAAATCCTAGGTTCATGTGTGTGTGGCGACCCTTCGGTTCTTTTAAGCTCTAGAAGACTAGGCGCCTTAAGCCCTAGTGTGCTAGACAGATCTCTCAAGTCCGAGAAGACTAGGCACCCTAAGCCCTGGTGAGCCAGGCAAACTTTGCAAGTTCTAGAAGACTAGGCACCCTAAGCTCAGGTTCGCCAGGCAAACTTAGCACGTCCTAGTAGAAGACTAGGAACCCTAAGTCTTGATGCGTAAGGAAAATTTTTCTAACCCTAGGTTCGTGTGTGAGTGACGATCCTTTTGTTTCTGCATATCCTAGTAGAAGACTAGGAACCCTAAGCCCTGGTGCGCCAGGTAAATCTCTATCATTTTGTGTTGATCATTCTTCCTAAAAATAAAAAAAATCTCTTTCATCTGATATTTGTGTTTGCTCCTTTTGCCCTAATGTTCTAAAATTTTCTAGGATTTTCTCAAAAATTTTTAAAATTTTTCTAAAAATTTCCCAATTTTCTAGAATTTTTTAAAATTTTTCTTAAATTTTATGGAAAACTTTGCCCCGTTTTTTTAATATTTTTCCTTAATTTTCTAAGAATTGTTTTTTGAAAGTTTTTCAAAATTTTTCTTAATTCTTCCTAATTCTTTAAGAACTTCCAAAAAATCTTCCTAATTTTTTAGATTTTCAAAACATGCCTCTTCATTTCTCAGGATTTTTTGAAAAAAAAAACTACTAGGACTCTTTAAAAATTTTCCTCAAAATTTTTCTCAATTTCTAGGATTTAATTTCCTTCAATTTTCCACGATCTTCTAAAAATATCTAGGATTTTCTAAAAAGTTTCTAAGATTTTCTAAAAATTTCTAAAAATTTTCCTCAAAATTTTCTTAAATTTTTTTCAAATTTTTAGGATTTTGCTTGATTTTCTAAAAAAACTTCTAAAAATTTTTCTTAGTTTTCCTCAATTTTATGAAAATTCTGAAAAAAATTTGCCCCATTTTCCTAAGACCTTTGAATAATTTTCTCTGATTTTCCTAAGATTTTTTAACAAATTTTTCTAATTTTCTAAGAATTTTTGAAATTGTTTTCTTATTTTCCTAAGATCTTTGAATTTTTTTTCATAATTTTTCTAGGACTTTTTGAAAAATTTCTTTGATTTTCTTTCTCTTAATTCTCTAAAATTTTTAAAAAATGCCCTTTAAATTTTTATTTTTAGAAAATTTGCCATAGATTTTAGAATTTTCGAAAAAATTGCCTTTAATTTCATGCCCCAAAAACCAAAAACAAAATTTATGTTTTTTCTAAAAATAAAAATATAATTTTTTTAAGCTTTTTTTATTTTCGTTAAAATAATTTCCCCTTTCATTGTTTGTTCATATTCTATTATCTCTACTGTTTTAATCTCCATTTGCACTGGTACCTAAGCTAGGATTTTCAGTCCAAAATCTCACATATCATTCATCGTCATCAACATCATCAAAATGCATCATCATCATCATCACATAATCACATATCATCAATCGGAGGATCCTAGGCATGTGTCTACTTTTGAGATATATCATGTTTTAATATTAAACAAATAAGTTTGAAAACTTACCGATGGGCGCTGGCGAGACATATGCTGGTCCGGCTCCCGAAGAAGTACGTCAGCAGCAATAGAGTCTGTGGGTGACTCATAGCGCCGCATCCCACCCGAAAAGCAAGCGATGGGGAACCGGAGCATAGGTGTGCGGGTCGAAAGGTGCTTGATGGCCCTCTTCAGCATCAGGATCCAGGAAGTCGACCATCGTAGCCTCACCAGCAGCATCTGCAGCTGCCTGTGCCTCGACAGCTACTCGTGCCTCGGCAGCTGCTCATGCCTTCTCCTCAGCTACACCACGGAAGGCACGCTCCGCCTCAAATACGAGGGCATCCATCGCATCCAGCGCAGTGGATAGTTGAGTGGTGGTGATCCCACCGGCAGGAAGCCTGGAGGTCGTATCTCCGAGAGTCCCCATGGAAGAACTCCCAGTAGCTGAAGGGCCTTGTCGTGCTCCCAAGTCATCATCTTGGCCTGGACCCGCCATGAAAAGAGAAGGGATCATGAACAATAGGGTGAACATTTCGTAGTAGAGAAAAGTATGAAGCAAAGAGGTGCAAAAGCTAAGAAGTAGCAAGGAAGCAAGGGAGAAAGATGAGAGCATTTTGAAAGCTAGAGAGAGAGTGAGAGATGAAAGAATGAGCCTGATCCGCGCGCCTCAAGGACCATATACGCGCCTGGAGTTGGCGGTCGCCACCTTCCATTGTAGCGACTGCCAAGTTGGAGGGATTTTAAGTTGGTGACCGTCATGTCAAAAGGATTTTATCTAGGCAGCTGCCAGAATGTCAAACGTCGCGTCATGCTTAAATCAAGCGACCACCAGGGCAGTGGGCAATTATTACATGTTGGGGGGAGGGGGGCTGTTTGGTTTTACGTTTGTATGTTTGTTTTGTTGAATGTGTTTTTAGTTTATTTTTCTTTTATAAGTATTACCTTTCGGTGTTGGCGTGATACGTGCTTTTCAAAATTTTGGTTTGCAAAAATAATAACAAAACAAAATAA
Source organism: Heliamphora ciliata (assembly GCA_032360265.1). Lineage (NCBI taxonomy): Eukaryota > Viridiplantae > Streptophyta > Magnoliopsida > Ericales > Sarraceniaceae > Heliamphora > Heliamphora ciliata. Next base: position 15,056 of record JAUMHN010113008.1, read on the forward strand.
ATAATAATAATAATAATAATCTACCTTGATAATAAAATCTTTGGTGTAATTTAAAATATTTCAAGAAAATTTTATGAAAAAATGACTTTGCGTGTTTTGCACAAGTAACTTGTGCATTTTTGCTTTAACTCTTATCTTTTCATAGCTTTTCTCTCGATAAATTTAATTTTAAATTGTGACTTGACTTTTAATTATTTTTATCCCGTATTTTATCCCGAATTTTTAGATATTGACTCGACCTATTAATTCGTAACTTTTCTCCCAATAAATTTAATTTTAAGCCGTGACTTGGCTTTTAATTATTTTTATCTCGTGTTTTATTCCGAGTTTTCAGGTCTTGACTTGATCTATCAATTCTTGGTTTTCTCCCGATAAATTAAACTGACTCCTTAGTCCTCCTCATGATCCTAAACTGACTTCTCGGTCCTCTTCATGACCCTAAACTGACTCATCGGTTCTCATGATCCTAAACTGACTCTTCGATCTTCCTCATGATCCTAAACTAACTCTTCGGTCCTCCTCATGACCCTAAACTGTCCCCTAAACTGACTCCTCGGTGCTCCTTATGACCTTAAACTGACTCCTTGGTCCTTCTCATGACCCTAAAATGATTCATCGGTCCTACTCATGACCCTAAACTGACTTGTCAGTTCTCCTCATGATGACCCATCGGTCCTTCATGACCTAAAACTGATTGATATTTTTCTCGGTCTATGACCTCAGAACTTTCTTGCATTGTACATGTTTGCATTACAATGTACCTATCATGCATCATAATTAGGCTTATCTTACATTCTTGCATTTTTTCCTAGGAACTACGTTTTGGTTTGATCCCTAGCAAAGGGGTATGTAGGCAGCTCGATGAAAATGTGAGTACGACTAACATCATATGCATGCTTGTGTGTTTGTAGCCTAAGATTGATGACTCGGTCAAATGACTGTTGTCTTTGGATCTTTGATATAACCTGCATCACGCGTTGCTATGCAAGTTATATAAAAGAGGGGCAACTATAGACACCCCAATTTGACCCTGCCTAATCTTAGGTGAATCCGATGATGAAAACAGTTGGAATGGTGTTTTAGCTTGACCCTCGGGAAGTGATCTAAGCTCAGTATTTGAACCTAAAACCTTCAAACCAATGAAATTATGTCAAACCACCGATAACTTGTTACGCAAGTCATTCCCAATGTGGCAACCGCCATGTCTATTGTAGCGACCGTCAATAGAACCTCTTGAAAACCCTAGCCAAAAGTGGCAACTGCCACCTCCAATATGGCGACCGCCAATAAAACCTTGTGAAACCCTTTCAAACATGCCGACTGCCATCTCTCAACCTAGCGACCGCCAACTTCAAATGGCCTAACATGTCCTAAAAAGTGGCAGCATCTCATTGGTTGAAGAATTCTATAAATATCGTGCCCCAGCATACGTTTTCAGGACAGAATTTTAGAGAGAGGTTTAGTGAGAGAAACTCTGCCGAGTTGCCAAGTAATTTCGAGCCCCAATGCCGAAACCCTGCTGAAATACCGAGATCCAAACCTCCAACGCTTACATTGAAACCCTAGCTTGGGATCACCACCCGAGGATTGGACCATTGAAGCACATTCCCCGACTTGAGGATTCCTTAGCAATCTAGGTACCTCGCTCGGATCCCCGGTCCTTCTAACTCCATTCATTCTTCTTTGGAGTGACCGGGTTAAGTTCCAATTCAATTTGCGCATTTCTTTAGTTTGTATTTTGCCTTGTTTATTAGTCAATTTGCTTCATGTAATTTAGTCATTTTAATTTCTTAGTGTACACTTCACACTTAACATATTGTCATTTTATTCATTAATTAGTGCCAATATTTTTTGCAATTACAACTTATTAATGTGTTTAATTGTTATAATCAAGACACTTACATTTATGTGGATGTAGTTGCCAATACTACATTCACATTTGAGTTAAATAGTTATAATTAATTTCTTTTATCTTTAGTATTTCAATTTCTTTAATTAGTATACTTCATTTTCTTTTTCTTTTACTTTTAATGTTAATTAAAAATTTCATGTAATGCCATTATTCCTTTTCTTTTCTTTTTCATGCAAATGTTCCACTTTATTTTATATTAGCTTTTAGTATTCCTTTCTAAGTATTTATTTTCTATCTTCTTCTTCTTTTCTTTTAATAGTAGTATAATTTTCTTTTTCTTTGTATTCATTTTCTTTTATTTTATTTTTAGTATTAATTTCCTTATAATATTCCGCTTAGTATTTCTTTTCTTTTTTTTTATAAAGCTTTATTTTATTTTTTTTTCTTTTTCTATAGTTTTATTTTTTTAAACCCAAAAATCATAAAAAAAACCTTTTAAATTAGATTTCCTTTTTTAAGTGTAATTTTCGTCTCTTTTATTTTCTTTTGTCGTTGTTTCTTTTAAAATATAAATAGTTAGATTTTTCTTTGTTGATATAACATTCTTTTAACCATTTTTTTTATTCTAGTATAAGTTTCTTTTGAAAATTCTCTTTTCATAGGATTTTATGTATCTTTTATTTCTTTTATTAATTCGTTATACTAATGTTAACCTAGTTTGCTTCAATAATATGCGTGTTTTAGTTAATTTTTTTAAAATTGTGTTTAGAAAAGTTTAGCTTATTTTGTAGCAAACCATGCTTAGGTGATTTCTAGCATATTTTTGTCCTTTTATGCAAAATCATGATAGTTGATTTATTTTGGTAATATCACATGTGGGAGTATTTCATCTATCATTTAGTTAGAATTGTATGCCATATGACTTAGGATTTTTCTTTTTAATACTTGTTTTATTTGGCATCCTATATACCTATGCTATGTATTTTATATATTTAATTTTGGATATTCTCTCTTTGCCTCCATTTTTTTTATTTGCATGCATTTGAAAAATTTTATTAAAGAACCAATATTGATTAATTGAGACCAACCTTACGGTTGGGCGAACGGAGTGTCTAACACCTTTTTCGATTCTTACTTTAGCTTCCGAACCCTTTCTCTCTGGTTAAACGTTTTAAAGATCAGTATCCATTTTTGTTTTTCTTAGTTTTTCTAAAAAACTAAATGGCAAATCTATTTTCAACAAAAAAGGGTTTTCAAAATTTAGCTTTCAAGGTATTAAAATATTTTTCAAACATCTTTGAATTTCCTTATTTTTGACCATTTTTAAAACCTCCAAAATCCAAGTGCCACACCTTTACTCTTTTGGTCATAACTTTTTCTATAAAAAAATTTTATTGTGAGAGAGGTGTCATTGGAAAGAAGACTTCTGAGACTTCAATTTGAGTACAAAAATGACCCCATTTCGAGTCCGAATGAGGGAGATATGATCAAAAGAAAATGGTTATGCGCAGCCGGTCCGCTCAAGCGAACATCAGGCGCTCGAGCGAGCAGGCACCCGAGAAAAATCCAAATTTTTCCTGTTTTGAGTTCCAATCCCAAAAATTCTCAAACATTCACAAACCACCATCTCAACCTCAAATCAAAGCCTCCAAACACTTTCTTGACACCCTCGGATGTACCCAAATCTGAAACTACCACAGAACCTCGAAAAGAACACTCCAAACCCGATTCTATCCAATCAAAATCAACACAAAACGCCTTTTAAACCAAAACTCAATTTATTGAAACATAAACCAATCTTTGATGCATTTTTAAATGCTAAAAATACATATAATTGCACGTAGCACCCCTTTAAGATATGAGAGTCTAGGATCCTACCTCGTTGAGCCAAAAGCACGATCCCTCACTCCACGTGCAAAAACGAACTTCGTCGAAATGAGCCACGAAAGTATTTCTTTTTTTTTGAAATTCGCATCACAACACCCAACGGCCCTGGTAGCCAACCCAACATGAATTTTTAAGCTCAAACATGCATAAAACACACATGAACATGCTATTGTAAAAATAATAAACAACACGTCGAAACGTCGCAAAAATTAAAACGGGTCAGGGTCTCATAACTCTCCCCCTCTTAAAGGAATTTCGTTCCCAAAATTCAATACTGAAACTCAAGCCAAACACCAGCCCATCAACTATCAATAATCTCTGATGCAAACCCAGCAATACTGCATAACAGCAAAAGAAATGCCCCGACAACTAAAACCCCAAAACCGTCATCACAAAATTAATACCAAGAGTACAACCGTCGTCACACAAAGTAAACACGACGTGAATAATCAACCCCATACAAACTACACGCATGGGCAAACCCCACTAACACTATTGTCATCCAGGAAACACCCGCATAACATCGGGTTGATATTTCAACTCACACTCCTGATCATCTTGAAACATAACTCTCGCCGAACACATTTCATTCCAGGATATCGAGACTATCACCCCGTTCTCATTGCCACAAACCGGCTCAATCACACCTCACGATATACACTAAGGACTATCTCCACGAGTCCAAACACACGACTTCGAACCCTGACATCGATCACACAAAGTCATATACTGCACACACAAACTCTACTCGAGTTCTAACGATCACCAGATGACCACCGACTTTGATATCCCATCATTACCTTACTGATGCTAACAATGCCATCACGTAGCTGACATAGCACCCATCCACGAGCAACAACACAAACACCGACTCCAGAGAGAAACTCACTTAACTCACCAGGAATACCAAAGAACGTATTTCCTCTCAACCTTCATCCTCTACTCGATCTTCCATCGTGAACCATAATTCTCTAGGGGGAGAGAAACAAGAGGTGTCACACCTTTGTCTAGGACAAAGTTCTACACAATCGAAAACCAATTTGGTATCACAGCCACAAAGTCACCTGACCCAACATGTCATGCAAATAGATCATATCATAGGTATCCAACAACCTATATGAACCCAATCATGTCTCCTGTGCAACCGCACATCCTTGCACAACTCAATGTCTCGCTATCATATCACTGATACCAAGGCTACAAATCAATCTCAAATCAAACATGATGACTGTCAGCCAACATCAACCCCAACTCATAACACATACATCACTTTCATGAGTTTACAATAGTAGAATATGTGAACCCAAGATCTGTCTATCAAGTAACCAACCAAGATTTGCCTATCTCACTTAGCAATTTTCTCATGTACAAAACTCATCACGGCCCAACCAAACAAACAATCACATCAGTCAGAATAGGCCGTGCCAACCAAGGCTTCTCAAACATCGAATCCTTCCTAACTCACACCCTAACATACTATCGGGACCACCGTCCAGACAAACAGTTATGCCAAAACACTACAAAATTATGAATAGTTCAAAGCCCCAAACAAAACCCAAATCCAGATTCACAAAGTCTATCAGAACCCATATGTGAATATCATAGCCACACTGTTCTGCTAAAACTCTCACTTTGCCAAAAGCTAGAAGTACCACCACTTACTATGCTCACCACACTCACACGTACTCTCTTACGGTCTTCCACCACAGGATAATACCAACCCCAAACATGCAATTCTTTACGGTCCCCAATCGTAGGAGTAACCGATTTTCAAGTCATACATACAAAGGTCTAGATGTAGAGCGTCTCGTACCATGCGTTGAAGCCATAAAGAATTTGAAAATCACCTGATCCCGACAATACAAGTTCTTGAGGCACAACTCCAAGGATCACAACACGGATACATAATCCACAGAGATTTTCACAGTCTCAAAACACAACTAGAACTGAATCAATCAAGATCCCAACATCTACATCCAACAATGATGAAACCAAGATGAAACAACTCTCTTCATCCAAAGAAAGAAAAAGGTCAATAAGAAATCATGACCTAACCTCATTATACTAGGAGTACTCCTCAACACTTGGCCTTTAAAGAACTCTGTCAACCTTACCTTGAGGTCACTTTAACCACAGTCAAACAGCTGCCATCAAAACTCCTGCTAGGTAAACCATAACCACATCACATCTTTGAGTCCACTTTCCAAACAGCTCACATAGAAGGCACACGACACCAAGCAAAGGGAACCCAATCCTGAAACCTTTTATCCTAACTCCTACCACCATGCAGACACCTTCCGCACTTTCTCTATCAAAGCACACATCAATCACAAGCATCGTAACCCACGATTTCTCACCTATCGCCCCAGGCTAACAAAATCACACAGTATACTGCTGAACCTTATTACTCCACACTTCGGTCCCATGGGCAGACAACATACTCACCTTTGAACCAAGTGTCGAACACAAACAACCTATATCACACTCAGGATACACTGTCTCAGCACTAAGCCAACCACACTATTGAACCCTTCTACAGTCCTTTCGCACCTCTTACACCTAGCACGGTTCCCAAACATGATCTCCTAATCACTAGGATAACGACCAGACCATGAACTTGCATCCTCGTAGGAATCCCACGGGACTGTTGCTCATCGCACGTTAGAACCGTAATCTGAACCCTTACACATCCCAATACAACCGTGACCCGTACTCATCCCAGCATATCCGTAACTCATACTCATCCCCATATCCTCGAGCTCACTCACTCGTAACTCAATTCTCAAACCTCAATAAGGTATACAACGTATAAGGTCATCAGACACTACTCTGACTGCCGACAACATCCTGCTAGCAGGGATGTTCCCAGAACCACTCACGTTCTGTCATCTCAACATATACCCAACCAAGGATTACTACGCTCCTATCCACTATGTTCCCGTCTATACCCTATCCCGAGTACACGGCTCATGACATAGTATGGCTCAAGACGTACTTAATCCATCACATGGCTAAAAACAATGTACACCAAACCTTAACCAAAAGGGATTATCACTATCCACAAATCTAGTCATAACAATTGATTCCCAAGGTCTCCGACACCCGATCGCCCCTACTTATAAGGCCATCTAGAACACAACTTTAACTTCCAATAGCATACTCACAAGAGGAGCCATCTACCAATGCCAAGTCGCTAACGAGGCTTCAACTACACCTGAACAAAACTCTGCTCATGCAAACGCTCGATAGTTTACCAACCAAGGCCAACCTCACATGGCTAACCCCAACTCACCAACGAGTTCCACAACGCACCAAGCGATCGATGCTCAACGCGTAACCTTACCTTTCAGTGACTACTGCAATCGAGTCGCACATCTAAGACCCAAATCACGGTCTCATCTTCTCGAAGGGTGTACAGTTCATATATAAAAAAATATAGAACACGATAATCTATCATGTTATTTCTAACACGTATCACATAATCATGCTAACACATAGCTAAAATGACTATGTGAACCCACCACACATACCGAGGAGAACTAACAAGAATGATGCGTCACTTTAGAGAACCTACTTAGATTCTCGGCTAGAAAGCACGTCACCAAAATGCATTTTTAACTTGGCTTCCAAGTTCGTTAATCAAAACGCCCAAAGGCAAGACTAATCACTCCTAAGTTCCAACCTTTATACTCACATATATACAGCTATCATGCTCATGTTAAACACTTAAACATAAACACATGTAACCAAATACAAGCACATCTTTCCTCACAAGGTGAGGCACCCTCTTTTCATACGTCTTAGGTATTCAAATCTAGAGCTCTGATACCAAATTGTCACACCCCAAAATCTGGGTTACGCAAAAATCCCATGAACAACCACCGAAACTGAAATACAACAAGCCCAAGGTTCCTCTCAAAAGCATAAAACATGCATACATCGGCCCACGACCTTAAGAAATACACATGCTTTACAACATGTTACATCCAAACATGAAACATATATAAAGTTATAAACTACTTATCAAGACAAAATAAAGTCTTGTCATCAACTACCTCTGGGCACCTCAAGATCAACCTATAGGACCACGTTCACCTGAAAAATATTTTAACAAATTCCACAACGTGAGCCTAAACTCAATCGAAACAGACTATAATGTAGTAAAATAGGATATGCAATCACATAGCATAAATTTGAGTCAACCACATGAGCCTCAAAAGATTTTACTTCATAAAATTTCAAGTTTTCTATCAGACTCCTATAAGCCTTAAAACGGTTTTCCATCATCAAAATCAAGCATTTTAACAATGTAAATAACATTTCACAGTTAAAGAAAAGAATTTAACCAAAACGTTATTTTTCACTTAGAACACACTGCCGAGAAAACACGCACGCACGCATGCATACACGCACGCCATCATCACATCGATGTGATCTTACCAACTCGTGGTTTTAAAACATAGGCACCGCTGTCGGACGGGAATATAGACCCCGTCACGTTACTACCACCCGGCCACACGAGGCCCGTGAAGTAACTGGACGCTCTATACTCCGACACGACCTGCTTTCTTTTTCGGTTCAGTGGCCGACGGGCAGAGAAACCTATTATGTGCAGTTTTTCGATCTTTTACCGTGGAGCAACTCGTGCTCAAACTTGCTACATCCAAAGATCTCTACTCAGTCCTTTTTTATTATCACATCAAAATATACACGCGTGAGTCCAACCCAAACGGTTCCTCTCACCAAACCCACAACACCACGAATCTAACCCAAATGGTTCCTCTCGCCAAACCCATAGCTCGACTATGAAAACACATAAACAATTATACATTAAACATGTATAAAGATCCATCCATCAACGTGGAGATCCAACAAAATATTTTTAAAATATTTTTTCCCATTTTCAATAAAACGTTTCAAAACCGAGACTTAACCCCAAGGGTTAGCTCCAAACCTCCAAAACACAGTTTGCCAAGATTTTCAGAAATCCAATGTTTTCAAAACCACCATTTGAAAATCAGATATCCATAAGTCCATATCATGTAAGAAACCAAGAAAAAAATGCAAAACATGCTTTTTATCTAAAACAAAGTTTAAACATAAAACATGATATATAACATTTCAAATAGTTATACATCAACATATATAAAAAGAGATTCAGTGGCCTACCGCCACATCATCCACAAACAAACTCACAAGGAATAAGAAATTTGATAAAAAGTTTCAGTAAGGATGAAAAATAACTTTTTCCAAAATATTTGGCCAAAAACTAGTGAAAAACGGTTAAGAAATTTTGGCATACCTTTACTCTTTTGGTCATAACTTTTTCTATAAAAAGAATTTTATTGTGAGAGAGGTGTCATTGGAAAGAAGACTTCCGAGACTTCAATTTGAGTACAAAAACGATTCCATTCTAAGTCCGAATGAGAGAGATATGATAAAAAAATGGCCCTGCGCAGCCAGTCCTCTCGAGCGGACATCGGGCGCTTGAGTGAGCAGGCACCCGAGAAAAATCTAAATTTTGCTTGTTTTGAGTTCCAAGCCCCAAAACTCTCAAACACTCAC